>PVJL010003750.1:0-148237 GCA_004026885.1 Lyroderma lyra
ACGGGATTCATTTCCATTCATTAATACCTGTTTTTAGCAGGATTTTCATGTTTCTGTTAAGGACATCTCCATTTGCCAGTTTTCCAAGATCAAAATCACAGAGTGGAATTTAAGACTTTCTCTTCTAACACACAACATCTGCACATTCTCTTTCTTTCATTCATATTCTCTCTCTCTCTCTCTCTCTCTCTCTCTCTCTCTCTATTAATTTCTACATAACCTTTAGAAGTTACTAACCCAGGAATTCCTCCTCTGAACTCAAATTTAAGTTAGCTATTGTGTTATATGTGTTCATAGACCCTGGTCCTTTCCTTCATAGGACTTAATATACTTCTATTTTAGGTTTATTTGTGTGACCTGTTGTTCAATGTCTATTTTTCACAGTAGATGTGAAGTCCATGAACACAAGAGCAATGGTTTGCTGTTTATATTCACAAAGAATGCAAAGTTCCCGACACAATAAGCACTCAATAAATAATTGTTGAGTAATGAAGAAAAAGGAAAAGATGTAAGAACTTTGTTTCTACTCTGGAAGGGTAAGTGGCAATTAGCAAACCCAGATAAGATGGCTTAGTCATACAGATGAAAGCCTCTTTAACCTTCAATGACCTTCCTTTAGCATTTAAAAAATCTCTTGTCTTTTGTCTAGATGCAATTGAGTTCAAGTTACATTGAGGTTTCTCCCATATTGCAATAATTATTACTGAATAAAATCTGTCTTTACCACATTTAAAAAGTGTCTGGCTTTATATATCTTTGACATTATAACTATTTTCTTGGAAAATCGTAGCTAAAGACATATTTCTGAATTATGTATTTTGAAGGATATTTCAAGAAACCATTTACAAGGTGTGATAAAAAATATGGAGAATGTTTAAACAAAAAAATTATTATAGTAAAAGACATTGCTATTAATCTCCCTCTGAATACTACCCCTGACTTTGAACACACTTACCCCACTGTTCTTGCCACTTTCTGAAGCAGTTCTGGAAGTCTTCAATTGCACTGTTATGGCCGCCTCGATGTCCTGAATTTATTTAAAATGTTTACCTTTTGTGATCATGTTGACTTTGGGGAGGAGCCAGAAGTCACATGGTGCCAGATCCGATGAATAAGGTGGGTGAGGACACACCGTCATGTTTTTATTTGACAGAAATTGCCTTACCAGAAATGATGTCTGACACAGAGTGTTGTCATGATGGAGGATGAAACCGTTTCCCTATTTCCCAGACACTCACGACAGAGGACTTCCAGAACTGCTTCAGAAAGTGGCAAGAACAGTGGGGTAAGTGTGTTCGAAGCAAGGGGGAGTAGTCTGAGCGTGATTAGTGGCATTATGTCTTAAGAAATGTAATACACATTTCTTAATTTAAACATTCTCCATATATTTTTTATCACACCTCATATGTTATCATTATCTTTAGAATTACTAGTATTTTCTATAAACACTGTCAAGTACTTCAGTTAAAACTCTTGCTTGGGCAAAGATTTGTTCTGAAAATTTCAAGTATATAAGTAGAAATTAAACTCAAAATATTCATAAATAAACATAAACTATGCTGCAACAATCTTGTTATTATCTCTGATAATTTCCTATATAAAATTGGCACAGTCCATTAGCCTCTTTCATAGTATTATATTATAGAGGGTGCATAGTAATATATTATTATTGGTTCAAAGCCTTTAATAGCTGAAAATGGAATATATACAGGTGGCCTCAAAAATATGAGTGTACTTATTAGCATGTGGCAAATATAAGAGAAATATTTTTAACAAAATAAATGTTGGCTGGCATGATGGGCTATAGAACAAATAGTGTGCTGTGAATGTAAAATACAGGTTATAAACCTAAATATTATTAAATTTGAAATTAAAAGTTCATGTACTTTGTAATGTCAGTATCTGGCCATTATACAATTTGTATGACATATCTTGATAGCATGTATTCACACTTTCTCCCATGTTTACATGACCGAAAAATCTAGGAAAAAGTAGGTTTTAGGGAAAAATAGTAGTATATGGTAATTTAAACATTTTATTCCATTGCATTTCCACACAAACAGAAAAAGAAAAATATGAAAAAAAGCTCTCAATCTTTGTTTTATATTCTTGAAAAAAGAAAGTTACATATACCTATGTGTGTATTTTATTTGTTTTTCTGTGGGTTGAGTAGTGAATGGGAGGTGAGGGATTCATAACATAGACTGTCCTTTTAGGAATATTGGCTTAGCTCTGAAAAAGAAAGTCAATGACACAGTTAACACAGTTAAAGAATGACACAGAATCAAGGACTTTTATTTTGGGGGATGGGAGAGATTTATGTGTGAATATAGACTGAGTGAAAGGGGCAGGTGAGAAGGAAAATTAAAAGATAAGTGAAAATGAACAGGGTGCTGAAAGACATGAGAAGATAAGAGGATTATCATTTCCCATTTTCCCCTATATTGCTTGGTAGTTATACATTAATTTATTATTGTTTTAGTGGCTATTACAACTATATTTTCACTTCTTTGATAGTGCAAGGATCTTAGAATACTTTAACTCTGTTTACCCTCCTCCTTTTGTGCTACTGTTGTGATGATTTTAAATTCTGTATATGTGAAATTCCATATTATTATTATTATTGCTATTTTTATTAGTATACCCACTCAATAATCATTTATATTTACATACATATTTACCATTTTTGTTGCTCTTCATTCCTTCCTTGAGCTTCCATCTGGGATCATATTTCTTCTACTGACAGCAACTTTTAGTTGGGTGTGCTGGTAACAAATTCTCAGGTCTGTTTGTCCAAAAAGTCTTAACTTCACTGTCACATTTGAAGGATATTTTTATGGAAAATTGATTTATAAGTTGGCAGTTACTTTCTTTCAGCACTTTCAGTTCACTTTTTGAAAACAGCATTCCATTTTCTTCTGTCTTGCACTCCTTCATAGTCTAGGTTTTCTTCTTCTCCAAGATCTTGACCCCGTTCTTTTCACTGATGGTTAGTTCTTTAATGTCTTTAAAGGTTTTTTAAAAATTTGTCAAGCTTTTCCAGTTGTTTTCATCCAGAAGTTTGAAATACCAAGTCCACACAAAATACCAAGTCCACCATTATTGGAGATATTCCAGTATGTTAATAACTGATTGGCCCAATATTTTTACTGAAGGGGGTGGTGACGCCAAAGCTGAGATTGAAAGAAGGCTGAAGTTGGATAGGGAACGTTTTTTAGAAGTGGAGAAATTTTGGATTAGGTTTTGAGAAAAGATAGCAGTGACAAGAAGGGGTAGAGAGTGGTATAATGTATCTGGCATCAATTTCTACTTTTAAAAATAGGTATGAAAACAGTTCCTGCCCTGTCTATCACAGAGTCATTTTAAAGAGTAAAGCTGGTGGTATGCATTTCAAAAGAAATGATAGATGTAAAAGTAAACTATGAAGTGGTGTAAATATTGGTTATTTATAAACATGCAGATTTTTAAAAATTTAATAAGACATACCAAATCTGAAATTATATTCTCCTATTCATAAAAATAAAATGTATGAAATTGTGTCTTCCTCAGTTTATTTTTAGCATCATGGACATTCTTTAAATTTTCATTCATAGAACTGGCATTTGCTGCCACATTCCACAGCACTGGGGGAAATATTCATGGAGGAATGCTGTGAGTAGGCAAGTAAGTGAGTATATCACACTTAGAGTAAATGAGAAAGAGGGCAGAAGTGAAGAAGTTAGATGAAATGGGAGAAAGAAGAGAAGCAAATGTACAGGCAGGTATTCTATGAGTTTCAAATCTATACTTCCTTCTTTAAATCTGAGCTATTGTAAAGCATCTTCCTGATGAGGATAATTTAGCACAGCTATCTCACCCAGACTAGCTATTGCTACTGAGAAACCTGTCCGGGTCACTGGTCAAAGGGTTACTGCTGAAAGGTCCATAAGAAAACACACAGCAAGCATAGTGTCTGCTTGTGGGCTCCTGGTTTTATCTCCTCAGTCTTGTCACTTGAATGGAAACAAGATGTCAGTCAAGTAGATCTAGGCTTCTCCTGAGCAGAGATGAAGCATTTAAGCTGGACAATTTTGTGACAGTGTATTATTTGCCATTGTCACATGGGAATAGATAGAATCTGAAACTTTGTTTCTGAAGGTAGGAGGGCAGAACCACTTTTTTAAAGCCAAATGATAGATTTTCAGAATGTATTGTAATGACACATTTTGGGAACACAAAACACTCCCTTTAGACAATGTTATCTTTACAATGAAACTACCTTGTAGCCATGCAATAGTTTAACACACAAGCATGTATTTTTTAATTCTGTTCTAACTTTTCTTATACTTGCAAATAATTACACTATTGATTTATTTTAAAACAGAAAGCCCACTGAGTGGCCTATTGGATTTTTAATGTTAACAGAAAAATGCTAAACTTTCCATTGACTTAGATAAATACAATTATAGTACTTCTTAAATTCATTCTTTTGAAGAGCATGAAGGCTGATTTTTTCCTACTATCTAATCACTCTGGACAGCTTTCTTCTACTGTTAATCAGTTTGTTCAACAAGGCATATTGTTTTATACCCACATTTATTAATTAGAACATTGTATATTATACTTCAAAGGTAAAATTAAATTTTGTATCTTTCCTTTTTGTTTTGGATTCCTGATGCTGATAACCAAGAATTGGCATAGATGTCACAATTTCCTGTAATATGATAGATGTCAAAATCAACTATGGTATCATTGACTACTTACAATATTGCAGTGTTGCAAATACTGTATTTTAGGTGGTTGCCAAAACAGAGGAAACTGTGATTGAAAAACGACAGAATAGAAATCTAAGACTCTACAATAATTTATGGACTATGACAATAAAAATTATGAATCTTCACAATCCTCAATTAATGATTATACTTATCCATACACCAAGTACATGGAAAGCACATGGGGCCAGGCATCTTAAACGAAAGATGAGTGTTAATGAAAGATGTTGGTAGAGATGACGCCAATGTGCCAGTACACTTCCCTGGACTTGAAACAATGGTCCCAGATGGGAAACTTATTAGTTATTCTGATTGTGGTTGGTATAGGCCCACATTTGTGGGAAGGTTTCCTTAGCCATCTAAATGAAAGCATCTCATAAACTTTTCACCCATCCCAAAAGGTTGGAACTTTTTGGCCAATGTTTAATGTAATATAGCAAGAATAATTCAGTCAGCTATCACAGAGGGAAGGATACTGGCTTGGTACATTCCTTGCTGACACAAAAGCCATTATCTATATAGTATTTACTGTTTGACCTCCAATGTTGTTTTCTTCTTTCACGTTACTTGAGTCCATGGAGTTAGAAGAACTGTTAAAGGTAAGGAATGGAGCCAGAGAGAAGTATGCAGAGGAAAAAACATGCCTAATTCCAGAGACAAATTTACCAGGAAGCCAATGAAGCTTAAGTTTTAGGGCCCCTCAGTTTTATAGGACCCTTCCAAGGCCCCAGGAGTATTTTACATTTGCAATGTTTTTAAAATTTATAATTTGTTGTGATTTTTCTCATTCTAAATTCTAATTTGAATATAATTTTGTATTTTCTTGAAAGAGGGGCCCTCAAACTGTAAGGTTCAGGCTCTTCAAAACCTACTCCTCCTCTTTTAAGTATGCCTCAGCAATAGTCAGTTGGGAGAATTTTATTTGATATCCTTCAAACTCAACACCCTCCAACTACTATCAATACATCAAAATTTATAGTTACAAAACAAACATTTTGATGAAAATCAATACTATTCAATCCATTTTCATGTTAGGAATTAATCACTAGGCAGAATATATGCACTAGTTAATGATTTCTTTGAGAGGCTACTATGGGAAGAAATAACATAGTTAGGCTGTGAAACCATATTAAATTTGGAGAGCTATAAGTAACCTCAGTTATCATCCACCCAAGCTTGCACTTTACATAGGAGAAACTGAAGTTTAGAGAAGAAATATGATTTGTTTAAGTTCACATGTAGTTTAATTAGTTGTAAAATACAGATTTTAAAAGAGGTATTTAATCCTTATACCAATTTCTACTATTGTCCCAATTTGTTTACTTCTTCATTTATGAAGTTTATTTCCTAACATGTTTTGGATTTATGTATTTTGCAGAATAAGGTTAAAATTCTATCTGACTCTACAACTGAGAGCCAAATTATTATTCAATATTTTAAATCATTACTTTGTGTACTTCACCATCAGCATATGTCACATTCTTTTTGCATGCAATTTAAAATTTAATGACATCCCATCCTTGATCCAATTTAACAATAACAGCCTAAATAGTTTTCCAGGTCATTAACAATTTCAACCCAATTATGTATTAAAACTCTCTACCCTTTTTCTGTCATTAAATTATTATGCTAAGATTATGTTTTACATGTGACTGTAATAATTATTTTGTTATGTTAAGATAGATAACAATAAAGTAAGACTTGGCAGTAAATGAACATGATTTTTACAAACACAAATATGACATCTGAAGGGTTACTCAAATAATAGCTTTAAAATTTTTCGTGCTAAATAATTTTTTCTGTTGGAGCAAGTCTGAAGATTACTTTCCATCTGAGGAAGTGTAAATCATAATTATATGACTTTTAAAAAGTACCAGAAACTCATATAAATAGTAAGATAAATACAATCATATTGTGATTGAACAAAATAATTCACTTAAAATATGTAAGCTGACTTCACTGGAAATTAATCTCCAGGCTTATTTCTGAATAAAAATTCCTTATCTCAATGCATTATAAAAATATTTATAATAGATTTGGAACTTATACATATAAGGTAATATAAAATGCACATAAGTTACCACTAAGACTCCAGTGGTTAAATGGACAAGGGTTATGAATAGGCAATTCAGTCAAAAATAAAAATGGTTAATAAATATAATGAAAAAGTTTAATGTCATTAATTGTAAAAGAAAGAAAATATGAGTAGGAGTATTACTTTTTTCATCTAGATAATTCTTTTTGTTTAAATAGTAAAATTATAATGAAATATTTAATGCATGTATGCTGGTGATGTAGTATCTTTAGTGTAAACTCATACAACCCTTTAGGAAAGGAAAGCATTTTTTGAATATATATTAAGAAAATTTATGTTCATAGCCCTTTAAAATGTTCAGTACCAGCAACTAGGCCTGAAAAAAATTGATGTATGAAGACGCAAATTATGTATATCAAAGTAGTATATATAATAGTAACATAGCAAGAACCTGAAATAATTTGAATGCCAACAAAGATATAAAATTATGTTATGTTCATATGATCAAATTATATGTATATATATGTGTGTGTGTGTGTGTGTGTGTGTGTGTGTGTGTATGTTACAATTATATAAGTACAATATGAATAGCTAAAACACTGGAAGAAAATATGAAATATACAAATAGTGTTAATGGTTAAAACATTTCAAATGCTTTTCTATATTTTCCACATTTATATAATAAGCAGTTATTACTTTCAAATCCAATTAATCCAACAATAATTAAATGATTAAATAAATTATGGTATATAAATTCAATGATATATAATTGTAGTCACTTACAATTAATGTAATGACTATATGGAAAAGCAAGATGTGATTATATCATCTCATATACCGTAGATATTGAGAAACACTGGAAGGAAACCAAAAAAACCTATAAATGAGTGCTGTGTTAAATTAGAGAGAATTTGGTTGACACTTAAATATTTTCTAAATGCTTTATATTAATGATAATTCTTTTTTAAAAACTGCTTACCACTTGCACCATAGGTGGTGTCATTTCCGGGGTAATAATTTCTGTACTTTGTGTTTCTGGTCTTATAAGATCAGGTGGCAGAGCAATTATGTAATGACACATTTTAACCAGATTCTTACACTAGAAAAGAAGAAAAAAAAGAAAAAAGTTCATGAAATTCATACCAGTGTCATTAACTGTTCTAATGTGTAGTCATAATTTTCATTTTTCAATAAATTAATATATACATACATTCATTTTTATATTATTTTTTAAATTTTTAATTAAATTTATTGTGACATTGGGCAATAAAATTACACAGGTTTCAAGTTAACAATTCTATAATATATCACCTACATATTTCACATATATTCATATTTATATTCAGAGAAAGATACTTAAGATATACATGACTCACCAACAGAATTAAAAATATATTTCTTTGTATGCATAGTGAGTCAAGTATTTAGTATCATAGTATTAAAACTGGGCATAATCTTTTAAGTCCTCTCAGTTGTGGTATAGGCAACATGCAGATGGGTGAGAAGAATTAAAAATAGATTTTAAATGTTCGTTTATTTTTCTAAATATGTATATTCATGGAAACTTTAGAAAAGGAAGAAGAGCCTAAGAATGTAACTATCAACTAGAATTCCACTGACAGGGAAATGGTAAATATTAAAATTACTTATCAGGACTTCCATAAATATCTATTTACTGTGGACTTATGTCACAAGGCACGTTTTGCAGAAATTTTTGTATATCTCTGTATATATATTTTCAGGGATCATAGTGTCACTCTCTTTAAATATGGCAAACTCTCTAAAGGAAATATGAACTGTGTGAATTTCAATTATTTTGATATAACAGAATTTGATTCTAAAACGTCAGTAGGAGTTTAGGAAAGGAAATGAAAACATTAAATAAAAAGAGTTATAAATAATGGCCAAATAAACCATCCAGTTACCTATTAGTAAATTTCATGAGGGGAACTATAGCTGAATCCCCATCACTTAGCTCAATTCCAAATACACAGTAGAGCTCTATAAATATTTATTGTTAATGAGTATGAGGAAATCAAAGTAACTCTCAAACTTTTCCAAGGAATATGTAAAATAATTTAGTCTAACACTGCCTTCAGGTAAGGGGATCATGGGAAAATAGAGTGATTTAAATGATTACAGCAAAATAGTTTATAATCTTAATGACTTGGAAAAAAAACCCTATAGATAAAAATCCATATCCATGCTGGTACCAAATGTATATTTCATCCCTGATAAATATTTTAATTTCACATGTATATTTAAACTGTAAAGTTATAAATATGGCATAGGTTATGCATAGGTTGACTTTTTAAAACCTGAATCAGAAACCATTTAGGTTGAATATTATCTTAAATAACATATATCTATTCCAATCTTTTCATTTTGAGATGAAGAAATTCTTTCCAATTTCTTTATTTGAGGCTGTTACAACATAAGAATGGAGGTCCGAGGGGCAAGGACCATGTATTTATGCTCTTTTTATCTTTCACCTAGTGCCTGGAATATAAATGTTCATTAAATGCTTACTGAATGAGTTAAATTCATTCCCAACTGGAATTTCATGTACTAACCAGCCAGTTTATTAATTGTAATACCAATGCACTATGTTTGTTCATGTTTCCATATTCCTTTGATTGAAATGTCCCTGCCTTTAACTCTGCCTAGCCAAATTATTTCTAGCTTGTAGAACCCAACTGAGTTCCACTTTATCTGTGAAATCTTATAACTGATTTTAGCTTTCTCTGCAAACTGTGACTATCTTCCTACTTAAATTCCATTGTGGAACAATCTACTATTTAAATCTTTAACTTGGACCACTGGGGTGAGAAGAAAAACTTGCAGGTAGGTGGGAGGACAATAATGAAGCACAGCTTTCATGAAATATTAGGAATGGAACAAGCAGCAGCAGTGAGCCAGAGTTAAGTTGCTTCACTATTTTATAAACCTATAATTGGGCAATGTTGATAGATACCACACAAATGTCTCATCTGATCCTTTCAGTTGTTTGGATGCCTCATTTTCTCAATTAGACTATCAGGACTTCTTTTCCAAATTAGGTTATGAACTCTTTAAGAGCATGAAACATATTTTGTAATTTGTAAATCTCCCCAATACAATGTGTACAGACTATCTTTAATAAACATTAGCAGGCCCAGAAAGCACAATGCCAACTGACAATAGTACTAATTAAGTAAGAACTTTCCTGGCCCCTTTTCCTTTTCACCCCTATCTCCTCACTCTCCTACTCTCATTTTGACTTTGGAAAGATCAGAAACCAGCCAGCAAACTGAGAGATGAGGAATGTAGAAAGAAAGAAAAAACAAATTTTCCTTACAAACTGAAGATTCTTGCTTCCAGAAGACCATAGGCAAAAGATATAGGTTCAAGGTTTCTTTTGGTGGGACTTATTGAGAAAACATACTTCCCTGATGGTTGCATTTTGTGAAGATGATGTTCTCTATGTCAATATTTGATACACATAATTTCAAAGAATTTTGACTTATTAAGTGTATTAAGGTCTGTTCTCTTGAGTAATTAAAAACTCCACGTTCAGTTATTATCTCTGCCCCAAAACAGCTGCACACATGGCAATAATTTCTCAAAGGAACAGTGTCCCAAGTTAGAAATGTGAAAAAAGGAACTATTTTTTGTTTTTGTTTGAGAATATGCCAAAAGATACTCTTCACGTTTGCCCATTATAATTATATCTTTTTAATTAATTCATGTTATATTTTATCTCACATTTTAGAATATTATTTTCTGTAACATTTATTTTTTTTGTTTCATATAATTGCACTTGTGTGACATAAAAGATAAGCCAAATTATGCTTTAAACACTCTCTATATAGGTATGTGCCTTTACACTTTTATACACAGTGCTAAAAGAAATATATTTAGTATTCTAGTATCAAAAAGTATATAGTATATGTGACATATTTTACTTTATAAAACAAGATTTTAAAAGGCCACTTACGACATCTATAATATCAGATTCCATTTCATGGTTGAGATCAGACTACAAGAGAAAGAAATAAACAAGTTAATGTTTAGTTGTTGGTATAAAATTTGTTATTTCTTTATTTAAGGGCACAGAATAAATATTAAATAATAATACCAGTGTGTTTGAAATAATCTATTCATTTACAAGTTGTAGAATCCTTCAAAATTAGAGGGAATAGCACAAATATGACAGTCTCTGTCTTTTAACAGATGGCTTTTATCCTTGTATATTTCTTGTGATTATGATATATTTGGACTTATTTTGTCTTCTTTAAAAATTGTTTTCAATTTCTTTATTATGATAAATGTCAAACATATAAAAGTATAAATAATAGTACAATAGTATAATAATAAACACTCATGGACTCAAGAATTAACATTTGCCATGTACATTTATATTTGGAAGTTAAGTGGCAGATATCATGATATTCAGCCCAAAATATTTAGTGTTTCATCTTCTGGAAAGAGAACTGACACTAGGTGGTAAACATATAATGCAACACATAGATGATGGACTATAGAATTATACACCTGGAACCTATGTAATTCTTGTTAACCAATGTCACCCCAATAAGTCTAACAATAAAAAAAGAAATAATTTGTGATAGTCTCAGATGAAAATAGCATTACAATTAAGAATGTCCTCATTCTTATTTTTTCTTCTACATATTTAACTCATTTCCTGTTTTTCCTGCATCCTATTAAAACACATTTTCTTCATTTTCTGCTTTCTACTCCACTAGTAAAGACATTACACATTCTATTTATGTACCTTTAACATAAAAGTTTTAACATACATAGCAAACTTTGGCTTCCATTGCTTCTGCTGAAAACTCAACCATCAATTTTATTGTGAAATCTTTGAATAATGTTTTCTTTCTCTGACTGATTGTAAGGTTTATTTCTGTCTTTGATTTTTCAATAACTAATGATTTTACTGTGATGTTTGTGGGCAAACTTTTATTTGTTTATACTCTGCTTGTTTATGCTGAACTTCTTTAATCTGTGGATTTATATTTCATCACCTTTGAAAAAAATATTCCTGCCAATTATTTCTTTAAGTACTGTTCTGGTCCCATTTTCTCTATCTTCTTTTGGAATACCAAGCATGTATGTTAGAATGTTGAACATGTCCTACATGTTCTGTTCTCATTTTCAATTCCTTTTTTTTTCTCCCAATGCTTTAGTTGGATCATTTCAATTGACTTATCTTTAAGTTCAAAAAAAGTGTCTGATTCCATGAGAACAAAAGCAAAAAGAAAGAACTGGAGAAGCAATAACTTATACCTGACAAAACAGACTTTAAAACAAAGACTATAACAAGAGGAAAAGAAAAACCCAGTAATCCCACTTCTGGGTATTTATCTGAAGGAAAGCAAAAATGCTACTTCCAGGGGACATGTGCATCCATATGTTCATTGCAACATTACTGACAATGGCCAAGATGCAGAGGCAGCCAGGGTGTTTGTGGATGGATAAATGAATAAACAGGGGGTGGTACATATATAAAATGGAATACTGCTTGGCCTTGGAAGGAAATGGGTTCTTTCCATCTGTGGTGGCATGGATGGACCTGGAGAGTATTGTGCTGAGTGGAGTGTGTCCGACAGAGAAAAGACAGATGCAACGTGATTTTGCTTATATGTGGAATCTAAAGAACAAAATAAGTAAAACAGAAACGTACTCATAGATACAGAGAACATCTTGATGGTTGCCAGATGGAGGGACTTTTGGGATGGGTGAAAAAGGGGAATGAATTAAGAGTACAAATTGGTTGTTACAAAGTATTCATGTAGATATAAGATACAACATAAGAAATACAGTCATAATATCATAATAACTATGTATGGTGTCAGATGGGTACTAGATTTATTGGGGCAATACATGGGAGGAGGGTTGGGAGTCAGAGTACAAAAGGTGAAAGGATTAAGTATAAATTGGTAGTTACAAAAGAGTCATGAGGATGTAAAATAAAGCATAGGGAATATAGTCAATAATATGGTAATAACTAAGTATAGTGACAGGTGGGTACTAGACTAGTCAGGGGGATCACTTCCTAAAGTATATAAATGTTAACCCCTATGCTGTACAACTAAAATCAATATAAAACAATATTGAATGTAAATTATAATTGACAAATTAAAAAAGATGGGAAAGGTGAAGGGGAATAAGAGGTTCAAATTTCTAGATATACAACAAATAAGTCATGGGGATGTAATGTACAGCATAAGGAACATAATCAATAATGTGATAGCTGGTACAGTGCCAGATGGTTGCTGGATTTATTATGGTGATCACTTCTTTAGGTATATAAATGTTGAAGAGCTATGGTATATACCTGAAACTAATATATGTTAGCTATATTTTAATAAAAATTTTAAATTAAAAAATAAAAAAGTAAAAAAAAAATCATACCTAATGCTCTATAAGTACTTATAGACTGCTAATATAAGGCCATAAAAATTATCCAGAAACGTATTTGGTATTAAACATTAATGACTGCTAGATAGCAATAAAATGGAAATTACAGTGAAATATATTTGGTAGTGCACTACAACTGATTTCCATGACTATATAGATAGTGTAATTTTAAAGTTCAAGATAATTCAAACTTTGCTCAAATTTTGCTTTCATTTCAGAGCACCTCAAAGCACCAAAGATATTTCATTAACCAATGATAATATAATAAAAACAACATGAATATTCATATGTTTCCCATGTCAAGGTATTGAATGACAGCATAAAATGAACTATCATCATCATATCCAAGAAGGGTTTCTATTTAATCTATGCGGTAAGTCATTGGCACTATTCGATTTGAATGATCAAATTGCTAATCCCATTTGAAAGGACTCAGTATAAAAAGTATAACACTCAACAACAAAATGACAAACACCTCTATCAAAAAAGAGGCAAAGAACTTTGATATATACAAAGGGCCCACAGGCACATGCTAAACATGCTAAACATGATTATTCATTAGGGAAATATAAATTAAAATCACAATAAAATACTGCTTCACATTCACTAGGATTACTGTAATAAAAAATATGGAACATAACAAGTATGGGTGCAAACTTAGAGAAACTGGAACCCTCATGCGTTGTTGGTGAGGATATAAAATGGTGCAACCGGGAAATTTCTGATTTTTGGTCTAACATGTAAACAGTTTCAAAGCCATCAATCCCATCCTCACAACAAGAGAAGAAGCTAAACAAACTGAAAATCAACAACTCTTCTTACATTGATCAAATAATTGAGGTTACATGGCAGAATGTTTCCGCCCAAACTGGAAGACAGACAGGTAGGTACAGAGAACTACAGTTTATGATCACAGATTATTGGGAGCAGAAGCCCCAGCAGGAGTCACGTATCAGTAGAGCATTGTAAACTGCAATTGACAAAATGCTAGAGGCTCAGTCTAGAATAGCTTGAGAGTTAAAAATTTGATGGGATCCAGTATTAAAAGACCCTTGCTTTTGTGAGTTTACCTCCAGGAGCTCCAACAGGTTCTCACTGTAAAAATCTGAGAAAATCCCCCTTGTGTTTCAGAGAGTAGAGAAAAGTAATCATTTTGAAATATGCATATTACTTTCTAATAATAATCAGAACAGAAATCAATTAAAGTGAAAACATAAAGTCAATGAAGGCAATCAATGAAACAAAAAACTGGTTCTTTGAAAAGATTAAATTGATTAACCTCTAGTCAGGTTAAACAAAGAAACAAGCAAAAATAGGACACAGATTTAATATCATAAATGAAAGAGGGGATGTCATTATAGATCACATGGACATTAAAAGGATAATAAAGAAATACTTTGAACAATTCTGTGCCCACAAATTTAATAAATGAGATTAAATTAATCAATTTCTTAAATAAAACAATCTACTAAAACTCACAGAAGGAGAAATAGATAATCTGAATAGAGACATGTCTATTAAATAAATTGAATCAGTAATTAGTGACCCAAAGCACTTGGCCCAGATAGTTTCATTGATGAATTCTACCAAACATTTAAGGAAAAAAAATAAACAAATTAACTACAATCTCTTCCAGAATACAGAGGCATAGGAAATATTTTTTGTCCCATTCTGTGAGACCAGAATTAGCCTACTGCTAAAACCAGACAGATACATTACAAAAATGGAAAAATACAGACCCATATTTTTATGAATATGGATGTAAACACTGTCAACAAAATATTAGCAAATAAAATTAAAATGCATTAAAATATTATACACCATGACTCAGTGGGATTTACTCCTGGTAGGAAAAGCTAGCTGAACATCTGCAAATCAATTAATGTAATCCATCATATCAATAAGAGGCTAAAGAAGAAAAGTGAAAGTGATATGATCATATCAATAGATATGGAAAAAGCACTTGACAAGATCAAAAACCTATCTATTTATAATTAAAAAAACAACTCTCAGGCAACTAGGAATAGTTTTCTATTTCAGCCTGATAAAGAGCATCTATAAAAACCCTGGAACATCAATACTAATGGCATGAAGGTAGGTACTTTCTCCTCTTAAGGAATGAAGCAATGATGTTCTCTTTTACTGCTCGTATTCAACTTTGTACTGGAAGTCTTAGCAAAGGCAATAAGAAAAGAAAAGGATATAAAGTATACAGTTTGAGAATGAAGACATAAAACTATTTTTATAGATGACATGACTGTGTAGAAAAATCAAACAAAAATTTATTTGAATTAAGCAATTACAGTAATGTTACAGGATACAAGGTTAATACACAAAAGTCAATTGCTTTTCTATATGCCAGCAATGAGCAATTGTAATTTGAAATTTAAAAGGCAACTCCTCAGAGAAACAAAAACCCATGGATACAGACAATAACTTTGTGGTTAACAGAGGGTAAGTGGGGAAGGAGGAAGAAGGGGTCAAATATATGATGATGGAAGGAGAACTGACTGGACAGTAAGCACATAATGCAACATGTAGATGATATAGAACTGTGCACTTGAAACCTATATAATTTTACTAACCAATGTCACCCCAGCAAATTTAATAAAAAAGAGTAAAAAATGGTAATATCATTTACATTAGCAGCAAAACATGAATATGTAGGTATAAATCTAACAAAATATACACAAGATCTATATGAGGAAAACTACAGAATGCTGATTGAAGAAGTCAAAATCCTAAATAAATAGATATTCCATATTCATGGATAAAAAGACAATATTGTTAATATGTCAGTTCTTCCAAACTTGATGTATAAATTCAACACAATCTTGATAAAAATCTCAGCAAGGTACTTTGCGGATTAAAAAACAAAAACAAACAAACAAACAAACTGACTTGAAAGTTCCTTTGAAAAGGCAAAAAGGTCCAGAGTAGCCAACACAATACTGAAGAAGAATCAAGTTGAAGGATTGACACTATTCAACTTGAAGAGTTACAATAAAGGTACAGTAATCAAGACAGTGTGGTATAGGTGAAATAATAGACAAATAGATCAATGAAACAGAATAGAGAGGCAAGAAATAGACCCACACAAATATAGTCAACTGATCATTCACAAAGTAGAGGATTCAGTGAAGAGAGAATAGTCTTTCAACAAGTGCTGCTAAAGCAAATGGACATCTACATGCAAAAAAATTAACCTAGACACTGAACTTACACCTTTTACAAAATTACCCCCATATGGATCACAGATCTAAATGTAAAACCCAAAACTAAAAAACTTTTGGAAGATAACATAAGAAAAAAATCTAAGTGGCCTTATGTTTAGCAATGAGTGTATAGATACAACATCAAATGCACAATCAGTGAAAGAAACAACTGAAAAAATTAGACTTCATTAATATTTAAAATATCTGATGTGCCAAAGATGCTGGTGAAAGAATGAAAAGAGAAGGCACAGACTGAGAAAGTATTTACAGAAAACATATATGATACAAAGAACTTAAAACTCATTAAGGAAACAAGGAACTGATAAAAAAAATGGACAAAAATCTGAAAAGATACCTCAACTAAAAAGATACAGTGATGGCAAATAAGAGTTTGAAAAAAATGCTCAATATTGTATGTCATTGGGGAATTACAAATTAAAACAACAGTGAGATACCACTAAACACCTATTAGAATGCTTTAAATCCATAAATATAACACCATCAAATACTGACAAGGATATTGAACAATAGGGAATCTCATTAATTGCTGGTGGGAATGCAAAATTGTACAACCACCTTGGAAGACATTTTGAAATTTTCTAATAGAAGATTCAACTTTTAACTTACCATATGATCCAGCAATCATACTCCTTGGAATTTATCCAAATGAGTTGAGAGTATATGTTTACACAAATACCTGTACGCAGATGTTTATAGCAACTTTATTCATAATTGCCAGAAATTGGAAGCAACAAAAACGTTTTCAGTAGGTGAATGGATAAACAAACTGTGGTACATATAAACAATGAAGTATTATTTAGTAGCAAAAGAATTGAGCTATCAAGCCCCAAACAGACATGGAGGAACCTTAAATGCATATTTTACGTTAAAGAAGTCAGTCTAAAAAGGTATATACAGTATGATTCCAACTATAAGATATTCTAGACAAGGCAAAGCAATAGAGACAGTAAAATGTTTAGCTATTGCCAGAGGCTAAGAGGGGGAAAGGAAAGGATGATATGATAATTAGGTAGAGCCTAGGGGATTTTTAGGCGAGTGAAATTATTAATAAGAATGTGTAATGGTGGATACATGACAGTAACACATTTGGCCAAACCCATAGAAATGTGCAACACAAAGGCTGAATTTTAACATTGTCAGAAATGTACAACAATGCAAGTTACTAACAATCAGGGAAACTTTGGAGGGGGGGTATATATATAAAACCTGTCTACTTTCTGTTAGATTTTCTATAAACCTAACGCTGCTCTAAGAAATAAAGTCTATCAATAAAAAAGAAGAAAAAAAATATGTTGCACCCATTGTGGAAAATGGTTTGTTAGTTACTCCAAAAATTAAATGTAGTATTATCATAAGACCCAGTAATTCCACTTTCAGGTATACTCACAAAGAAATGAAAATAGATATTCAAACTAAGCTTTGTTCCCAAATATTCATAGCAGCAGTATTCACAATAGCAAAAATGTGGAAACAGATTAATGTCCATCAATGAATAAATGGGTAAACAAAATATAGCATATCCATACAATGCAATATTACTCAGTCATAATTAAGGTAATGAGGTAGTGATACACAGATAAGCCTCAAAATTATTACGCTAAGTGAAAGAAGCCAGACACAAGAGATCACATAGTGTATGAATCTATAATATTCAGAATAGGAAAATCTACATAGAGAAAGAACAGATTAGGGGTTGCCAGGGGCTGGGGAGAGGAAAAACGGGGAAGTGACTGCTTAATTAGTACAGGGTTTCCTTTTGGGGTGATGAAAATATTTTGGAATTAGAAAGAAGTAATATTTGTACATTATGAACCTACTAAATGACAGTACATTATACAAAAATGGTTGATTTCCTAGCCAGAACTATCAGGCAAGGGAAAGAAATAAAAAGCATCCAAACTGGGAATGAAGAAGTCAAATTGTCACTTTTTGCAGACAACATGATTCTTTATATACAAAACCATAAAGACTCCACCAAAATCTATTAGAAACAATAAACAAATACAATAAAGTTTCAGGATACAAAATCAATGTACAAAAGTTAATTGCATTAATATATACTAACAATGAAATATCAGAAAAGAAAAAAATATATATACACACACACTTATGTTGGGTATATTTCTGGAAATGAAATGCTGCAGCATATAATATGTCATGTTCACCATTAATAGATACTGTGTAACTGTTTTCCTATGTGTGTATAACAAATTACGTGTGTGTGTGTGTGTGTATATATATATATATATATATATATATATATATATATACACACACACACACACACACGTATATATATATGCACGTACACACACACACTTCTTCAAACAGTACTTAAGAGCTTTTATTGCTCTACATCCTCCATAACACTTAGTTTTGTCAATCTTTGTAATCTTAACCTTGTGAGTGCCTGGTGGCATCTTCATAGTTTGATTTACTTTTTCCCTGATGAGGATTTGAAGACATTTCCGCACATTGTTTGGCTATTTCAATATATTCTTCTAATGTGACTGCTCATATCTTTACCTATTTCCTCATTAAGTTGTCTTTTTCTAGTTGCTTTGTAAGAATTCTTTGTAAATTCTAGTTTTAAACATTTTCTTGATCATATCTATTGCAAATGCCATCTCACATTTTGTAGCAAATGTTTTTACTCTCTCGATACCTTTTATGAACAGAAGTTATTTTTATCAACAGAAGTCCAGTTTATCAATCTTTTCTCTTATGGTTACTGCTTTTTGTGTATGGTTAAGAGATGTTTAACAACTGCAATACTTTACCTTTGACATTTAGATTTGCAATCCACCTAGTATTGACTTTTTACTATGGTGTGAAATAGAAATCATAAAACCATTGGCACTCCACTGCTCCACAGTATCCTTTAATGATCTATCAAGTATCCATATAAGTAAGTGTCAGGTGTTTCTATATCCTTTATTCAGCTTCATTGGTCTATGTGACCAATGTTTATTATTATGGTCTTATGTTCTTAGAAAATAAAACTTTCTCTACACTTAATATAAAATAAACAAAGATTGGGAAAATTTTATTGTGCTACCAAATATAGAAACAGTTACACATAATTATAAATTTGCTGAATGGGTGTCACATACCAGGTGAAATCTTCTTTTCTACTAAATACACTGAAGTTATGAATCTCCCAATGTAAAAGTAAAACTGCATGTAACGAGTTTGCTATGTCACATTTTCATTATCATTCACTTCAAAATATTTTCAAATTCTCATTGTGATTTATTTTTGCCTTCCTTTTCACCCCAGTTTTACTGAGGCATAATTGAAAAATAAATGTATAATATATTTAAACTGTACACATGATGTTCTGATATATCTATAAATTGTGAAAGGATTTCCACAATCAAGTTTATTCACATATCCATCACTTCACAGTTACCTTCTTTGTGAGAATGCTTAAGATTTACTCTTAGCAAATTTTATTTATACAATACAGTATTAGTTTACAGTGCTTTTGCCTTAAAATCTAATATATGTAGATTATATATATTATTCTCTCTCTCTCTCTCTCTCTCTCTCTCTCTCTCTCTCTCACACACACACACACACACACACACACACACACACACGATCAGACAATTAAGTTCGCAAACTCATCCTACCTAGGAAAAAGTGCTACATACCTCACTGCTAAATATCATTATGGTCACCTTCAAAGCACTCTCCTTGGGAAGCTATGCACCGATGCCAGCACCTAGTCCACCCTTCAAAGCAATTTTGAAACTCTTTTTCTGGAATGACCATCAGACACTTTACTGAGTTGTTTGTACAGTGCTGCCAACGTAGGCTCATGATAGCAAATTTGTGAACTTAATTGCCTGATTTTGGATATGATGACAGCTCTGATGGCCCTTCCAGAAAAAGAGTTCCAAAATTGCTTTGAAGGGTAGACTAGGTGCTGGCATCAGTGCATAGCTTCCCAAGGGGAGTGCTTCGAAGGTGACCATAGTGATATTCAGCAATGAGGTATGTAGCACTTTTTCTAGGATGAGTTTGCAAAATTAATTGTCTGACCTCATATATATCTGTATCTATATCTATGTGTGTGTGTGTATGTGTATGTATGTATATACATGTATGTGTGTAATATAATCTAATATATACATAGCTATTATTATTGAATATTCAAATAACAAAACAAATATAAATCAAATAAACACAATACCTATTATAATTAATACTATTTCAGAATTGTTTCAGGATTTCTTGATATGTTTAATAATCCTGAAATATTTACTAGACAATCATATGTACAGAAGGTTATGTTGAACAATCTTAATATAAAATAATGTAGGATAATCTCTGACCTCAAGAGACTTAAAATGTAGTTGTTAAGGCATGATACATATGTTAAAAATTAAGCATTACTTGTTAAAATATCTCATTATTCTGATAAACTTTGAGGGAAAAGTTTCTGTCTTATTCATTCATATCTCCTCTGTGAAGCCCTCAAATGATTATGGAATTAAAACATGCTTACAAAAAAAAAACATGTTTACAAAGTATCAGGTGGTAAATTCTTGAAAATAGTAACTACAAAAGGAGGAGTTATCTCGTTTGATTGTTGAATGGATGCATGGAATATGGTCAAATAAATGAATGCACTAACTACTTAAAAGAAGTGTGTTATTTAGAAAAGAAGTCATGGTAGTAAATTCTACTATAGGTGGAAAAAATGGAATTGTGCATTAAAATTTAAGAGTGAATGAATAAACCCTCTTAATGGTAGTACAGGAATAACATGAAACAGGACAATAATATAATCGATGGTTATGCAGTAAGGAGGATTGTAAATGGTTGTTTAACAAGTTTAGATTATGTTCACTGAATAATCATGATCATTTGAAAGTTTCTGATCAGCTTAATAGTTATTTAGAATAATGCAGTAGCAGTAGTAAATTCTAATTGAATAGATAATAGATTTGAGTTGACAAATCTATTAAACAGCTATACAAATACCCTTTCTATATATAACAAAATATGGACTTAAATTTAATACTGGCACTGAAAATGGTAAAGAAGAGACAGACTGTACAGGCACTGTTGAAGAGAAATTTACAGAATTTGATGACTAAATGCGTATGAGGATGTGTGGAGAATAGCACAACAAAACCATGTCTTACCTGTTCAGACAAATGTTTCAGTAATGTGATATGTTTAATGAGATGATTTTTCAGACTTGAAAATTCTGACATACAATCAAACGGAGGCCTGCCAGGGAAGGATGACAACAGATTCCATCAGTCTCAGTTTCACTGAATACCACAGCTCTATACCTTAGTAAATTGAAAATTATAATCCACAATATATAGATCTTTCTATCATTTTGGAAAAGTGTCAAGGGTAGATAAATTCTAGACATTACAAAGTTATGTTAAAAATAACAGAAACTTTATATATGGAAGCCGGTCATGTAATATATTTATAGCCTCAATAAATTGGTAGAATGGTAGGTGCACATTTTTCAGTAGTTATTCTTGTTTTCAAGTTGCTATACAAAGGTGAAAGCAGAATAGGTAACGTTAAGCACACAGTGGCAAGTTTGTGAACTTAACTGTGAAATAGGCAAGAAAACATTGGGTCAATGTAGAGCCTCCCACCTCATCCCACCCTATTCCTTAATTACAAAATAAAACATGCTCAATTTATGTTTCCTTACAAGTAGAATCTTGGCAGTTATTCTTGGATAAGTGGTCTTCAGTTACTATATTACCTTCCTCAATAAATTTTGTCATAAATCCTGTCTACCTCAAATCAGTAAACAATTTAAAATTTTAATGACTAATGGAAATATAACATGACCCTAAAATTTCCATTTACTACTATAATTAAGAGCTTTTAAAAACCTATTATTTTATCATAAATATTAAAGTGTTTCTTCTATAACTAACAAAGCAGCACTTCAATGAAGCTCTACCATGTACATCTTAGCTTGTAGTACTTGTAAAATCAATTTTTTGTACACCGTTGTTAAGTCAAAAAAGTTCCAGTAACCTACTACTAAGGCTAAGTTTTTGAGGAAAATATAAGAAGAAAACACTTCCTGGGAAGAAGTCATACAATCACCTTTTTCCTTTTTCATGATGACATTGTAAACTAAACTCCTGAATTAACTTCAATTGTCAAAAATACTTATCTCTTTTACTAAGATGAGTCACCATATTTATATCCTTTTTAAAAATAAAACTGAAATAAAATTTAGGCCTGAAATAATAGATTTGATTAAACCAAGTCAAAAAATAGCTTGAGTCACAATTTGAGAAAAAATTAATGTTAAAATTAATAATGGAAAATTTACATTTTAAAAGCATCTTCCACATGTTTTGTTTTAGAAACACAGAGATGAGGCCAATTTTTAGTAAACCATAGAAATAATTTCCCCCATAATACAATTATTCAATTTAGAGAGGAAGAAGCAATTCCTCTAATTGATCTGTAATGTTTTATATTAAAGTTTAAAATTTTCAAGAATCAGAAAAGAAGATACCAAGATGATCCACAAATTGTCCATATTCAAATATATTAAGTGAGGTCATTGTATAGATTATATCATTTCTAAAAGATGAATGTGACTAATAGTCTTAAGGACTAAATACTACAAAATATGGCAGAAGCAATATAACCCCTTTTTCATCTTACCTGGTTCCACTGATGAGAGCAAAGTGCCCTCAAATTATTGATGTATTAAAACCATGCCAAAGAGTGTTTCTTAATACTGACACCATAATATGATTTTTGTAATGAAACTACTTTAATAAAATGAGAAAATCTAATACTTTGAGTTATCTACTATTGACAAAGTGGATTGTATTCATTTGGGGGATCCTCTTTGTTCCACTACCCAATCATGTGGTTATCTTTGCTGTCTGTCCATTATCCCTTTTTCTACACTCCTTAAATTAAGTTCATTCCAAGGATCCCAATTATTTACTTTGCTTCAGCTTGTTACCAGATAGCTATTTGTAAGGAGTTCAGAAGTGAGAAAGTATGAAACTGACAAATTTCCTAAATTTCTTCTAACATTATTTGGAATTTTTTGAACAAGTGGGTCAGTCATTTCATTCTTTTCTTATGTGAAGAAAATGGGTTTATCATTTGAGTATCAATTGCAATGAAAAGAGATGATAAAATGTAAGAGACCAGGTAACAAACAGGTAAGATAAAAGTATGATGATTTTTCCCTATTATTTTTTTGTCCTTGATCATGAAAGCATCTTCCCTCTGTCACTAACTTCCCTATCACTGGAATATAATACTTTCCAATAGCAGAAGCAAAAGGCCTAGGAATAAATATTCATATAATATTACATTTGTCTGCAGAATATAGACTTGACTATATTCTTTGATCAAAACAAATAGGGGATTCAAATATTAATATGTTACCTAAAGTTTATTATAAAAAAGATTAATATGTTACCTAAAGATGGTTACAGCCTTTGATTTCTATAGCTTTCTATTAGCAAAACAGAGTTATGAAAATATGACTGTCTCTTGTTTATTAAAGATACCTAATGTAATTAATATATAAAGAAATAACTATTTTGTTGCTATAAAGAGTCCTGAGTAGTAATTTAGAACTTTGGTGTAACTTTTGTGCATTCCTGAAAGACTATAGAAAAACAAATGTTATTTCTAATTCGGTGGCAGAGTTTGATCTACAAAGGAAGCACAAAGTGAATCCTTTGTAAAATGTATATTATTTCTGTAAAATAATTTTTTTCTGTAAAAGTCAGATAACCAAATATTGGTTTGTTTAAAAGAAGTTATATAATTATGTCATTCACCCTAGGGAGATATCCCAAGCATCAGTGAAAATCTTTCAATGTCTTTGAAAGATACTGTTGAAATAACATCTAATCCATACATAAGTTTTAAGAGGAAGAAACAGGGAAAATTTCAACTATCTTAAGGTTTTCAGATCAGATATTAGTAATTACCTTTCCAGAATGTTTAGTATCATCTTGACCACATTAATCAGTTCATGAGCAGCTGTAAGAATTTTATGAGGTGGTTGCTCATTAGTGCCGTGTAGAGTACGTGCCCTTCTTCTTTCTGATACCGTGACAAGAACACGGTCAATAGCATGCTCAAGGTGTTCACTTTGTTTTCTGAATCTGGTAGGCATCTTTTTGTCATTCTGAAATTAAAATGGGAGTTTGGGGGAAAGAAATGAGGCAGCACTTATCTAACACACTGTAAGTATAGTACAGGTTCAACAGCAACACCATTTAACCAAAGTAATATAAGAGAGATGCAAAATTATCATCAAACAATTTCATTTTTTACATATTATTTCTGATAATATTTATGTTATTCATGATGTTAGTTACATAAAGGGCCTAAAAAGAATAAGGTTCAGCAATGTAAAAACTGATGTATATAATTTTAGTATGTGGCAAAAACCACTTGCCTACAAGTCAGATGTGTTAATTCTGGTACTGCCTTATTAGTACACATACCTCATTTCCTTTTTAGAGTATAACTAATGAGAGGAGAACCCATATTACTTTGTATTCTGGACAGAATTGGGTATAGATCTAAGAGACAGAAAAGGAGATCCTTATTTTTCATTTATCTCAGAGCCCTAGAAACTGTGAAGTCCTTTCTGTGAGCTGGCAATTTAACCTTTTTGCTGTGATGTTTGGATATCCAAATGAATACTTCCATCCTCTGACTGCAATGGTCGAGTTTATCCCAGGAGCTCAAAAAAGACTTTTGTGTGTGTGTGTGAAAATATAGAAAAGTTAAGTTTATTATAGAAGAGCTAAAAGTTAAAGTACACTCCAAGAGGTGGAGTAGGCTGACCCAAAAGTGGGAAGCAGCCCCCCTCAAAAAAACTTTTTTGAGGGAAAGACGTTCACAATGATAACAAACCACATTATGCTATGCATCCTGGAAATCTAGCAATGTGTGTTGTTACTTGTTTAGAGAATTATCATTCAAAAGTAAAATATAAAACATCCTGTCAGTGTTCTACAAAGGAAGTTTAGGAAAGCAGACGTATATTTTTCTACATATTTCTGTTGTTCAAAAAATGTATGACAATAGGAAATTTTTATACTTTAATGTAATAATTTATTTTAACAAAATGTACCACCTTAACTGTACTTACTGAAAAACAGAAATACTGTAATTATTTTAAAATTGTTATTCAGTGTGAAACTGTTTCAAGGACTTTTCTCCATTTACAAGATTTTTAAATATGTTTTCCTGTGGCTTGCACTATCAACAACAAAGTTGTTTTGTTTGCCATATTGTGTAACATTTTGTACTACATTTTTTATGTCATCAATGCCATTAGATTCTAATTTATCTATATTTAAATCTAATTGAGGCCACTTAGTATGTTTTCGGTATTTTTTGCTAAAGTTCAATACATAGTAAATTTATTGCCATATTACAAAAATTTAAAATAAAAATAATGTCATTTATATACAAAGCAGCTCAAAATGTTATTAAAAGCATAAGATAGTCAAAATATGAACTTCTAATTTTTTCTGGCTTTTTGACACATTTTGAAAAAAAAAACAACTTGAAGTTAATTAATGCAGTGAAAGGGTTAAACATAGAGAAGCTGGAAGATTACTAATTGGGTAGTGGTATTTAAATGTACCATTTAAAGTGTTTAGACATTTGTCCTATTTACTATTTTCTCTTTGCATGAACATGTGTATACACATTCTATTAATCACACTTTGTCCAGGGCCTCATTAAATGGCCATCAGAAATAACCACGTAGCCTCCAGGTAATAATCTGCAATTTACTAAGTAGTGAAGGACATTATTATATATGGTTGCCCTTTTAGTCTTTGAAATTCTGAGGTTCAGGGGAAATTTTATTTAATTATGTAAAAAATAAGTTTATGAGTGTTTGGACCTGGGTCCAAGAAGATATTATGTAAAAAGATCACATTAATCTGACTTCTTATGAAACAGAAGAACTGAGTGCACATCTCTTCAATAACTACTTCTTCCTAATGTAAAATCTATTATGTAATATGTTCAGATGTTCACTCTTAGTTTTTCACTTTAAATTTCACAAATAAACTTAAAAATAGATCATCTTCCAGATTTCTAATGAATAGCTATATTTTAGTAGCATCCAATTCCTGCAAATAAATGTTTGCTTTACATTTGCTGACTGGCAAAGTAAGGTGTGTATTTGGGCATTTTCCCTTCTTTCAAAGGGTTTTATAATATAAAAAAAGGAGTAATAGAAAATTATGGGTTTTACTTTTCTTATTTATAGATGTCAGAATAAAATTATCAATGTCAACATGTAAGATACAGACATTAGCATGCTTTTACTTCCATCTTCTGCTTCTCAATTTTCTTCAGCTTTTATTGATGTAATCTGGAATTTTAGATGCAAACTATTGCCATTAATATTAAAATAAATTAATATTAGTTGGGTATATACTTTATATTTAAAGAGTTTTTCAAAAATTTGGATTGTTTATAACCATATTAATGAAATTTATTTTGAAAAACTGCTTTACTAGTTTCATTGTTCATTGTTTTTTTTTTCAAGAACAATGACTCTGTTCTTGAGTTTTTTATTATTATTTGTTTCAGGTGTAAAAAAAAACAACATAATGATTAAACATTTACACACCTCTCAAAATAATAACCCTAACAAGTCTAGTATCCATCTGACACTTTACATAGCTGTTGCAAAACCACTGACTATATTCCCTATGCTGTACTTCACATCCGGTGACTACATATAAACGGGGGTGGCAAATAATGTATAACATGTGAAGAGATGTTATCTATGTATTACTTTTTGAAGTTGAATTGAATTATGGTAGCAATGTGTCATGATGTTCGCTCAAAAGATGACATCAATCAAATGAATGCTAGCGTTACCATGCGACAGGCAGGACAGTCACAGAAAATGAGTTTTGTTCCTTTGCTGCTTTCAGTCTTATATTCCACATATGAGTGAAATCATATGGTTCTTGTTTATTTCTGTCTGGCTTATTTCGCTTAGTGTGATGATCTCAAGATCCATCCATGTTGTCGCAAATGGCAGTATTTCATCTTTCCTATGGCTGAGTAATATTCCATTGTGTATGTGCACCACAGCTTCTTTATCCAGTCATCTATCGAAGGGCACTTTGTTTCCATGACTTGGCCCCGCGAACACTGCTGCGATGAACACTGGGGTACATAAGTCTTTGCAGACTAAGTTTCTCAAGTTTTTGGGGGTAGATCCCCAGAAGGGGGATTGCTGGGTCATATGGTAACTCCATTCCCAATTTTTTGAGGAACCTCCATACCATCTTCCATAGTGTTTGTACAAGTTTGCATTCCCACCAGCAGTGTGTGAGTGCTCCTTTTTCTCCACATCCTCTCCAGCACTTGTTATTCCTTGTCTTGTTGATAATAGCCATTCTCACAGGTGTGAGGTGGTATCTCATTGTGGTTTTGATTTGCATTTCCCTGAGAGCTAATGAGGATGAGCATTTTTTCATATGTCTGTTAGCCATTTGTACGCTTTCTTGAGAGAAGTGTCCATTCAGGTCTTCTGTCCATTTTTTTAAATTGGATTGTTTACTTTTTTGTTGTTCAGTTGTATGAGTTCCTGATATATTTTGGATATTAGCCCTTTTCAGAGGCATTATTTGCAAATATCTTCTCCCATTCAGATGGTTGCCTCTTTGTTTTGTTGATCATTTCTTTTGCTGTGCAGAAGTTTTTGTGTGATATAGTCCCATTCATTTATTTTTTGCTTTTACTTCCCTTGCTTTTGAGGTCAAATTTATAAATTCCTCCCTGAACCTAAGGTCCACAAGGTCAGTGCCAATGTTTTCTTCAATATGTTTTATTTGTTCAGGTGTTATGTTTATATCTTTGATCCACGTGGAGTTCATTTTGGTATATGGTGACAGATCACAGTCCAAATTCATTCTTTTGCATGTGGCTTTCCAATTTTCCCAGCACCATTTATTGAAGAGGATTTCTTTTCTCATTGTATCTTTTTGGCTCCTTTGTTGAAAATTATGTCCATACACAAGGCAGACCCCCCAAAATGGAATTTATTTATAAAAATTTGTGTATTTATTCTTACATGTTTAAACTTAAGTCACCTTCAAAGTACTCTTCATTTGATGCAATACACTTATCAAGACACTTTTTCCACTGCTCAAACAGCTTTTGAACTCATTGATTTTGATGCCTTTTAGTGCTTTTGTCATTTTTTGTTTCACCTCTCCCACATTGGCAAAACAATTCCCTTTGAGGATTTTTTTTCATCTGAAGAAACAACAACAACAAAAAAGTCGCTAGGGGCAAGGTAGGTTTAATAGGGAGGATGGGCCATAGAGGTCATGCCATTTGGGTCAAAAACTGAATACTCAAAGCGGTGTGGGCAGGTACATTGTCATGGTGGAAGAGCCCATCATCTGTTTGCCACAACTCAGGATGTTTCTCCTGCAAATCATGATGTAGAACTTCCAAATAAAAACTTTGGTTGACCATTTGACCTGGAGAAACAAATTCTGAGTGTACAATCCCTCTCACATCAAAGAATGATAATTTCATTTTTCAAGGGTTCCCCTCTTGTATATGTGGGTTGAAGTAATAGAATTTTTATGTTTTTTAAAATGTATTGGGGTGACATTGATTAGCAAAAGTTACATAGGTCCCAGGTGTACAATTCTACATTAGATCTTCTATGAGTTGTATTACATGTTCATCACCCAGAGTCAGTACTCTTTCCATTATCATGTATTTGTGTCCCTGTCCCTTCTTCCCCACCCGCTCCTCCCTAGCCCTCAAATAACTATTAAATTATTGACTGTGTCAATAAATTTTGTTTCTTTGTTGCTTTAAATTTTCTGTTAATCAAACTAAATTTCTCCATCCATTTCTCTTATTTTTACTCACTCTCTCATCCCTCCTCCCATCTTAAAGAAGTCCTTCTAACATTCTTTGTAATACTGGTTTGGTGATGAGAAATTCCTTTAGCTTTTTCTTATCTGAAAAGATCTTTATCTGTCCTTCAATTTTAAATGCTAGCCTTGCTGGCTACATTATTCTTGGTTATAGATCCTTTGTTTTCATCACATTGAATATTTTCTGCCAATCCCTTCTGGCCTGTAAAGTTTCTGGTGAGAAATCAGCTGAGAGTTGAAGGGGTGTCCCTTTATTAGTTACTACTTGAATTTCTCTTGCTGTTTGTAGAATTTTCTCTTTTTCTTTAACTTTTGCCATTTTAATTATGATGGGTTTTGGTGTATTCTTGTTTAGGATCATCTTGTTTGGAATTCTCTTTGCATCCTGGACTTGTATGACTATTTACTTCACCAGGTTAGGAAAATTTTCAGCTATTATTTCTTCAAATAATTTTTTTATCCCTTGCTTTTCCTTTATCCCTTCCAGCACCCATATTATTCTAATATTTTTATGTTTGATAGAGCCCCAGAGGAATCTCCATCCATCTTCCTTTTTCTGGAAATAATTTTCTAATTAATCTGGTTGGGTGTAGTCTGCTGGCTTTTCCTGCAAATCACTGCTTTGCACTTCTATTTTATCTAGTTTAGTGACTTTTATTCAATTTTTCATTTCAGTTAATGTAGTCATTATCTCTCTCTGGTCCTTTATAATGGTAAGTTTTTGACACTTGCTATCTCTCTGTTGAAATTATCATTCAGTTCCTTAAGCATTTTTATAATCGTTGCTTTGAGCTCTGTTTCTGATGGGTCATCTGTCCTCATGTCTTCAATTTTTGCAATCTCTCTGGACCCTCCCCACTGCAGTTTCTTTGGTGTTCGCTGCTGATACTGGGCAGGTAGAGGTCTGTGGGGGAGGGGAGTTTGCAGCTTTGTTTTCTTCCTGTGGCTCCGGAGGTCGTGCAGGGAGTTTGGGTGTGATTGTGCCTTTCTGTTCTGGGTTTGCCCCATGTGTGGACCCTGCCCTGAGCCTTGGGGTCAGTCCTGTATGCTGGTCTTTCAGACCGTCCTGGTTGTGGATCGAGAAACACACATAGAGCCCTCTCTCTCCTTCTCCTTTGGGGCTGTAGTGTTCATGCTGTGACTCCTCACCACCCAGCTGCTTTCCCTCCTCTGGGAACCGGACTGAAGTCCAACCGCTGAGGTTTGCGGACTGGTCTGCACCTCCTGGGGCCACAATGAGGAGGGGGCGGTGTCTCATGACCCCACTGTGGGCCCCCTTTCCTCTGTCCCACAGACCAAGTGAGGCCCGGAGTGCTGTCCTGCCACCTCCTTCCTCCTCCCTCCCCCAGTGGGAGAGTTCCAAGTAGGGACATCATGGCCGTGTCCCTGCTCTTCTTTTTATTTCTCCTTTGTGTAACCCTCTGCCCACCTGCAGATACCATAATGCGACGACTTGGGTTTCTTAGCTGTGACTGTGCGTCATGCAGAGGGCCCATGGTTGAGGTATAGGTACTTTATTAGTTGTAATCTCCAGAGGAGTTTTTTGGAGGTCCCACTCATACTGCCACTTTGTTGCCAGTCATAAAAGAATTTTTGAAAAGTCAAAGATGGCTCAGTTTTACACTGCTATTAGTCAAATAGAACATAATGCAAATAGTGTCTTTGTTCCAAGAAAAATCCTTATTATCTGTTACTGATAACCAATGAAAAAGTTTTAAGGACATATTAATTTATTCTTAAAATTATTACACTAGATTAGGTATGTTAATTGTATAAATTAGATCCATTAATGCCAGAAACCAATACTTTGTGAGATATTTTTTACTATGAAATATAATGATTTGGCTGTAAGTTAATAAGGGTACATATTGATGACCCAGGACTAAACAAAATTTACTTCAAATGGAACATAGCAAATGAAATAATAGCTTATAAAAATAACAAGTATCATCTACTGAGCCCCTACTATATGCTGGGTACAGCACTCAGGATTTTTATACTATATTTTACCCTTGTAACAATGCTACAAGGGATCTGTATGATCCCTATTTAGTAGATAAATAAATCAAGGATCAGAGAAGTTAAATAACTTGCCCAAGGTTACACAGTAGTAATAGTTAGGATTAAAAATCAGCTGTTGAGGTAAAAAGTGGGAAGGATTTAATCTAAACAAAATGTAGTTTCCCTGCTAACACTGAGCTTTTAACCATACACTTACAGGCCAATAAAATGTTTAAGAACAGACATTACTGGGGGATAGATAGTAAGAAAAGGGTAGTAGGGCAACATTCCCTAACACCCAAAGGAGTAAAAGCATAAGGACAGGGAAGTGGCTTCAAACCTTGCTTACAGAATAGCTTTGCTGTGGTCAGTAGAATAATGCTTCCCCTAACATGTTCATGTCATAATCCCTGGAACCTGTGAATATGTTATGTAGCAAAAGAGAATTAAGGTTGTTGATGGAATTAATGCTGCTTAACAGCTGACCTTAAAAATGGGAAGTTTCTCTTGGATTATCCTTGTGTGCCCAGTACAATAACATGGGACCTTAAAAGCAGAAGAGGAAGGCATAAAAGGAAGTCACACAGATGTCAGAATGTGAGAAGAGGTAGGAGAGATTCAAAGCATAAGGAGAGATTCAATTAGCTATTGTGGCTTTAAATATGAAGGAAGGGGGCTATGAGGCAAAGAATGTAGAAGCCTGTAGAAGCTGGGAATCACTCTTACTGACATCCAGCAAGGAAATGGGACCTTAGCCCTTAAAAGTGTAAGGAACTAAATTCTGCCAACAACCTGAATGAACAAGAAATGGACTCTCCTCTAGTATATCAGAAAAGAAAGCAGCTCTGCAGACACTTTAATTTTAGCCCACTGACACTCATACCAGACTTCTGATCCAGAAAACTATAAAATGATAAGTTAGTGTTGTTGTAGACCCCTACATCTGTGGTAATTCCTAATGGCAGCAATAGAAAATGAATACTCCTGAGATACCTATTTCAGGGTTACTATTGAGATAGATGCCTCAGACTTCTCCAGCTCAGACTCTACATTATTTTTCACTTGTTTTCCCATCTTGTAGTTTCCTATTCCTATAATATTTGGTGGTGTATTTATTGTTTACAATGTTATTGAAAGTCGCAAAGAAAGATGCTATTAAAATACCACAAATAATCAATACCAACGAGACCACTCAATATGCCAACCTTTGTATTCAACCAGAGTTCATAGGTAGTAATTGTAATTGCTGCTTTCTTACAGTGAGTTCCTGTGCATGATTAATGATGTTCAGTAAATCAACATATTTGATATGACTTTGGCTTTTTTGATATTCCACATATAAGTGATACCATACAGTATTTGTCTTTCTCTGTCTGACTTGTCTCACTTTAGCATAAGACCCCCAAGGTCCATTCATGTTGTTGCAAATGACAGTATTGCATTATTTCTCATGGCTGAAATATATACCATATTTTCCTGTGTATAATGCACACCCACATTTTTGGCCCAAAATTTCAGGGGAAAAAAATCTTCCATTTTAATTCAATTTTTATTTGTTTATATTTAGGTGCTTGTTTTTTGTATTACAAAATAATTTTGGGGGTTCCCTGGTGATGTAGTGGCTAGTCTTCGGCATTCTCAACACTGCAGTTTGAGTTCAATTCCCAGCCAGGAGACTACCCACCCCAGGAACTACTCACCCCTTCCAAAAAATCTAACATTTATTTTTGGCATATTATGGTACAAGAAATATTATGTAACAAATAATTACAAAACACAATAACAGATGCAAGATATAAGGAACTTTAGGTATAAAATTATTTATATTAAAAAACAATTATTGTATTCCAGGGTATTATTTTGCATACAGATATCATTATTGATTTCTAGAGTTATACTTTTAACTCATAAGCATAAATAAAAGAATTAAAAACATTTATATAGATATGAAACTAGTGCTACCCATGTATAATTTAATTGAGATATAATTGCATCCTTATTTTTCCCTCACAAATTTGGGGGGGGAAAGTGTGACTTATACACAACAAAATATGGTATATACAAAGTCCAGCATAAGTAAAGACAAAATCTGGGTGTAACCAAGAACCATAAGACTTCACTCATATGTAGAATATAAAACTGAAAGCAACAAAGAAACAAAAACTCCTGGACACAGTCAATAGTTTAGTGGTTATCTAAGGGTAAGGAGGAGGGGGTTGGGAGAGGAGGGAGAGGAGTCAAATATATGGTGATGGAAAGAAAAATAAATAAAATATATTTCACAAATTATGCTATGACATGTTTGTGAACTCTCTCTCTCTCTCTCTCTCTCTGTGTGTGTGTGTGTGTGTGTGTGTGTGTACATAAAATGTGTGCTCTAGTTGGGCTGTGCAAGTTTTTTTTACATTAAGAAAATAAGTAAAGAGTTGTTGTTTGTGCTGGTCCCTGTATATAAGGAATGTGATTTTACACACACACACACACACACACACACACACACACACACTCTTATATTCTTTATCCATTGACAGACATTTAGGTTTTTTCCACATCTTGGCTATTATGAATAATGCTGCAATAAACATGACAGGACAGACATCTTTTCAATATCCTGTTTTCTTTTCCTTCAGATATATACCCAGAAGTGGGATAGTGGGATCATATGGTAGTTTTATTTTTAAATTTTTTAAAGGAACTTCCATACTGTTTTGTATGCTGACTGTATCAATATACATTCCAACCACCAGTGTACAAGGGTTCCCCTTTTTCCATATCCTCAGCAACACTTATCTTTTGTCCTCTTGGTGATAACCATTCTAATAGGTATGAGGTGATACCTTATTGCAGTTTTGATTTGCATCTAAAAAAAGCCAAACTCAGAAACAGAGAATAGAATGCTGGGTACCAGGGGCAGGGGAATGAGAGAATTGGTGATAAGATGGTCAAAGTGTACAAACTTACAGTTAGAAGATCAATAAATTCTGGAGATCTAATGCACAGCATAGTGATTATAGTGAATAATATTGTATTATATATTTCAAAGTTGTGAAAAGACTGTATCTGAAATGTTCTTACAACAAAAAGGAAGTAATAATTGTGTGATATAATAAAGGTATCAGATAATGCTAATGTTGTGATCATATTGCAATATATAAAAGTATCAAGTCAACACATTGTACACCTTAAATTTCCATAACATTATATGTCAATTATATCTCAATTAAAAATATGCTTGCTAACATCCAGAATCACTTACAGATTTTTAATAAATTAATGATATTATTTCTAGTGGTGTACTAAAGCTGGCTCTTACTGGCTTGCTAGAGGCAACTGATAAATTGTCAGGAATTTTTGCAAGCTGGTTATTAAACATAGACATTATTAAAAATAAAAAATAAACTTACAATTATGTTAAAAACAAAGGCAATAAATGCTCAAAATTCACTGCCACTTTATTATATTATCATATTTTACTATTATCTGTTCTCTTCAGTCATTTATATCCATTGTATCTTTATGGACATTTAGTGTACATTTATCCCATTATGTTGATATACTGAAATCAGCCATGGAGGAAGTATTTATACCATTGAAACTGACAAGCTTCTGATTCTCCAAATCAAGTCTGATTAATCATTTTGCTCACTGTTTAGATTTATGAAACTGATGAATAAATGTTAATAATGCAGATTAAATTTAGAAGTGTGACTGTTGTATCTGTGCTTACTATATTGTGAATGTCATGAAAAGGTGAGTAAATAGTCTTCTGAGTTTTAAAAACAATCACTTGATTGAACAAAGGAGTAAAACTCATGTTGTTGATGAAAGTGTAAACTTTCAATATACATATTCATTGTTTCACTTTTCTTTAAACATTAACATAAATAAAAATATCACCTAGTATTCATGGTGAAATTACATTCATTTGTTAATTTCAAACTTAATTGGCTACAGTACAAGAATTCATCAAAAATCAATAAAAGCATTCCCTGAAAATCAATTGGCTATATGGAATTTACTGTAAAGAATATTTCAGGATTTCCCTGGTGGTGTAGTGGCTAGGCTTGGCGCTCTCAACACCACAGGGAACCACCAAAAAAAAGAGAATACTTTGTATTTTATTATTATTTGTAAATCATGTGCTACATAACTTTAATATCAGTAAAATTTATATATATCATATGTTTATATGTATTTATATCTTTATATCTATGTTTATATATCATGCCTGTTTATCAAGACAGCTGGCTGTTAAACATTTACCAGCATATTACTGCTTTATTATTTCATTTTTTCATTAATTTCATTGATTATGCCTAAAAAAGTTAGACTTTGATATACAGATGTAGAAAAGAGTAAATACAAAGTTCCTGCCATCTAAAAAAGGCATAACATCCAAGAGTAATAAGAATCCTGAGTGTTTTTAGATGTGTCATAAGAAGTGTGGTGATAACAGAAACTTGAGGGGGAAGGAACCTATAAAATAACCATACACAAAGCAAACAGTTGTCTCTTTGGGCCTTATGAGTCAAGGGGTTAGGACACCATCTTAAAATTTGACTTCTCCGCATCTTTTATTCATAGAAATCCAAAGTTGAATCTTATTTTACATCCCTATAGGAAAGGCTATGGTCTTTCTTTGTCTCACACATTGTGCTTCCCAGTCTCTGCTCCTTTGTGCAAACTTCTTTTTTTGTGTGTGGTGGTTCCCTGGCTGGGAGTGTGCAAACTCTTTTACTTGGGATCACCCTCCTAACAAACTCCTAGTTGAAGAGTCTTACATACTCCTAGGGACTTGATGATCAGTTCTGAATCCACTTAATCTGTTCTAAGAAGGCTTGTGGTATTCTCTTAAAAAGATAAAAAAGACTCCTCCTGGTTTGTTCTAATACCCCAAAATGCATATATTATTTATGTATGTTGTTCCCTCCAGAGAAATCCTTGCCTCTTTTCTGAGTGAGAAAGAACGTCATTTAGGAAAGGATACATAAAATATTTTATAAGCCTGAAAGTGTTTGTGTGTATATCCAAGGGCTGTCTGGAAAGTATCCAGCCAGCCATGTCATATGAAAATAGAGGCATTATGGCTGTTTTTTTCCAGACAGTGCATTTTATATATATATATATATATATATATATGCTTTCCTATAGGGATGTAAAATAATTATATATAGTTATATTTATTTATATAAGCATTTGGCAGATGGTAAAGCTTACAAATACAAGCTGTTAATATTATTGCTTTTAGTGTTACCATCATAAATTTTCAAGATGGCTGACCTTTCCTTTTCATTCTTACCACCTGTTGTTTTTGACCAGCAACAGTAAAAGGATTTAATTGCCTGAAATGAAATAGGAAAGTTGTGAATGTTGAAAAATGAATTGGAGAGCTAGCATTATAAATAGGCATTAAATTCATGAGGGGCCTTCAATGGCAGTCTGATTTTAATCATTTAGGTTTTTGTACAAGGGAGGCTTTGAGAATAATGCTGAGGAAAAATTGTTCTGACTGAAGTATGCAGTGTGGATTGGAGCAGAGATCCAGGAGACCTTGGGCTAGACCTCTTGAATAAAAAGAAGAGGAGGAAGGAGGAGGAGGAAGTGGGAGAAAAACAGCAGTAGCAGCTAGTATTTATTAAGCACTATATACAAAAAGTAAAGATAATTACCTCAGGTAATATTTACAACAATTTTTAGCATTGTCATTATCTCCATTTTGCAGATAAAGCAACAGAAATTCTGAGTCACTGAGTAATGTTAGCAAGGTCACATTTAGTACATTTTATCTGCAATGTAAACCCGGGCGGACTGACTCTACAGCTTAAATTCTAAACCACTTTGTTGAATAATTTATAGATATGATTTCTATGAGTCTGTCACACCCAACTAATTGAATACATGTCCCATAGTACCCTTGAGCTTAAAACAAACAAACAATCTACAACAACCAGAATTATCTGTGAAAAAATGGATGTGATGGCCCAAGATAAGATTGATTCAAACAGCATTTTGACAAAATTTCAGTTATTTTACAAATGCAAATAAATATATTTTTCTTTTCCTACTGGAAATTAGTATACACATTATAAATATACTGTGACATTAGGTTGACAGTGTGAATCCTCAAGATCTCAAAAGTCAGGACAGAGTTCATATCAGTCCTCAAAAGTAGCTAAACATAGAAAGTAAAGTCTTTACAATCTAGGCTAGGTTCAATATATTGATCTTATTCACTGCTAATAAAGGATCATCAGAGTTTCTAATTAAACTTTTATATATCCAATTTAATGCCACCAAGGATGATAATTACATTTTTAAAAATCCGTAAGTTATTAACTTAAACGATCTATACTAAGTTGATTGCGTACATAGAAATTTAAAAATGAATCTCTAAGTGTCCTTTTCATACCTGTTATGGCTAACCATATATGGTTTTTTTTTTCTGTTAACGTCTGTGACTGAAAATGGATGAATCAGTATCTCTTTGATTAAATATATCCATGCTTTAGCAGTCCCACTTTGTATTCATTAGCAAACTCTTCTCATTTACAAAACACATCTTTAGTACAATGGTAAATTAATTATAAGAAATTCTCTGGTAAACAAGTATACATCCTACAAGGAAATGGAAAAAATAGAGAAATTCCCACTACTGTGAAACACTTACACACTAGCAAAATTTAAGCTAACTTATAATTGCCCAGAAATATCTTGGACAATATTATACACCATATCTCTTTCTCTCTCTGTCACCCATACCCACACCCAGAAAGAGAGAGAGAGAGAGAGAGAGAGAGAGAGAGAGAGAGAGAGAGAGAGAGAGAAAGAGAGATGAAATAATACCAAAGGCAAGGGAGATGAAAATGTATCCTACTACCATGGCATCCAAAAGCCCAGAACCAAAATAGATCAGGTGATAGAAGTTTTACAGAAACAGATTTAAATAGTCCCTATACAAACTGAACCAATTAGTCATCCAGATGTTTCCAACTGGACATTTGGTGTACTGAAAAGATCCCATTTAACTCACTTTTCCCCCACATTACAGTCAGCTGTTAATAGCAACAATTCCCAAGCAACTTAGTAATTATACTTTGAACCATAAAATTATATAAAGCTGAGTACATCAGTATCATCATACTTAGGTCTTTAGGATTATAACAATTATTTTTTTACTTAATTAACTTCAATAGATTTTTGGTATTGCTGTTAACTATTGTTTTCTTACCCGATCTTCCTCTTGCATAGCTTGCTCTTCAACTTTGTTCTAAAGGGAAAAAAAAATCAAAATAATTTATGAAGAAAAAACAGCCAAGGAAGAAATTGGATTTTAAAAAAGAAGTTAAGCTACTAAAAAAGCAAAAATAAGATGAACTATGTGCATAATTTCTGTATAGTAAATTTCAATCCTGTTTTGTGGGAATTAAGTTTAAAATCAATTAAATAATATTATCTTATTGTAGTTATTTAATCATCTGCAAAGTGACCTGACCATATTTATATCTAACCAACATTACTATATACTATAAAATGTTTATGTTTGGAAAAACTTTATAAAACAGCTTTTTAGTTATCAAAATTTTCCTATCTCTTAAGCTTCTGGCATCTCTCCCATTAGAGATTACTGATCCTCCTTCTGAAATAATATGTATATGTATTTAGTTCCCACTCCCATACCCTGAGATAAAATTCACCTGAGTCTGGAGACTTGCACTCTTGGCAATTTCATTTCTCAGAAAAGAAAATCATGATAGGAACAGTTTTTCTGGTCCAAATTCTGACTAAGAACTATTCAGAAGTCATAGAAGCCTTGGGAAACAGTAACCATGTCATCTTATAGTTAGTAAGTAGTAATGAAGGGAATGGTAGGCATAGTCAGACACATGTCTTGCTATTAATAGAATGACATTTCCAGCAGCTGTCCAAATAGTTCAAGTCCCCCATCACAACTGTAACTTACCTCAGTGTCGGTATAAAATTCCACCAGCTACCAATTCTGGAATTTTAATAACTATGAATGAACTTGAGAAACTTCCTGCTGTATAGGCTATGTAAGTGCTAAACCACCTAGTGAGATAATATAATTTCCTTGGGCCTACCATGCAATCTGTCACTGTTAAACCAGATATCTAGTCAAATAGATGGACAGACATTAATTTTTGTATTACACATTTTTAGTCCTTATATTTAACTTTAGTTTCTATTAATAGGACTAGAAAATGAGGTTGTAGAGGAAAGATCAAAAAAGATAGGCTTATTTGGATTGCACAGCTTTAAAATTATTTAAGGTTTTTTCCCTTGGAATGCTGAGTAACAGAAAAACAGGAAGATGAAATTTACTTGCAAATATATACTGATGCTAAGGCATAACAGGAGCTGTAAAATTTAACAGATATAAAAATGAGTTGCATAGGCTCCCTTCACTGGATAGAAAGCCATTCACTTGACTTGGGGTCAAAAGGCTTAAGTGTGTGAGCACTGAGTTTAGATCAACTTTAATATAAACATAACATAAAAAATGAAAAGAAGATAGAAAAAGTGATAATGTTTTAGAACATACAATTAGCTATAACTGTAGTATCACAGAAGGCAGAATAAGACTATGTGCAATTTACATTCATAAGCCATCCCAAATTATAAAACTCATCTTTCCCACTATTATGCTGTGACATATGTATTTACATATCTACACATGTCTCTTTCCCAGTACACTTAAAGAACTTTCATTATAATGCAAGTTCCTCAAATTTTGCCATCCAATAACACATTGCTCTAATGTCCTTAGTAAATAAATTAACTGAGGGTTTTTAAAATTTAATCTGTTTAGAGTTATTGAAATCTAAATTCATTGTACTAAGAAAAAAGAAGGACTAAAGGGCATTTTAATGAAAAATAGGCACATGCCAGGAAGGTTTATGTTTTTTAGATGGGAGATTAAGATTTTAAAATTTGGTTCTTAGATAATCTCCAAAGAAATTCATTGAAGGTAAATTAACTTGAATGAGTTGTCTTGAAGCCAAGAAATCAATTACTGATCTTTCTTTCCAACTGCTGAACAGTAAACCATCTGCTTTTTTATCACTAAAATACATTCCATTCTTCTAATATGGTTATAACGTATAACCATTTGTTATAGCAACATGGGACTGAGAGGAAACTGCAGATATTTTTAAAGGAGTTGTACAGTAATCTCTGTATTTCAGAGAGTTGAGGGAGGGAAAAATAGCTTCAGTATATGAAAATGCTGCTTGTCAGTCTGATTTCACCAAAAATTTTTTGTGTACTTTAAAAGTTATTTGCACCATGCAAGTAAAGGTAGGTATTTTGTTATATTCTTCTACTCAATATATCAAGAGGAATAATGTAGGAAAATAAACTTCTATAATGTGTAGTGTTCTATTCCAAACTTCAAAGTGCATTAGATTTTACACAAAACAGTGATAGCAGCATAAGAAAAGCAATAGAGTGTTTTTCTTGTATCTTTTTCTGAATTTCTCATATAGAAGAAAATAATTCATAAAATAGTAACCCATAGCTAACAGCATTTTCTGTACTGAAAAGCTAGAGAAATAAGTCACAAATTAAGTTTTTTATTATACAATGATGAATTCTGTTCCAGATTTACATGTGAGTCAGGTTTGAAAACAAATTTAGAAAATAACACATTAATTAATTTTAAATAAAATAAAAGGAAAAACTTTGGGGGATTTAATATGAGCTTTTGGAAATATGATTGTCACCATGCCTTCTATTTTTCTATTTTGGCAAAAATTATATCCTAATATTTCCCAAAGTCCAGTTTTCTCTAGAATAGATGATCAATTGTAAATCCTTGAAAAGGTTCTCCAAACTTTCTAACTGGCACTGCTGGTAATTATGGTGATCTATTATACTAAGAGAACTTATAGGAGAGTTGTAGTTCAATTAACTCAAATTACTTCATTCTAGAAAAAGCAACTTCCCTATTCTTCTGAAGGACATAAGTCCTTGCTGTCACAGCGCTGAATTTCTACTTATAATGATATAACTTTATCATACTTGTCAGTAATTATCTTCACATAACAAACTTTAATTATGTAAAACACAAATTCCATGTATTAACTGGTGTAATACCTCAATGTTCACCTGTTGATGCACATCCAAATTAATTTACTGTGTCCACAATGCCAAATGAGGATGGACACATCTGTAAACATCTATAACATTAATAATCTCCTGTTTTCTATGATATTGTTCTTGCCTAGTATTGTTCCTTGTTAATTCATTCAAAGACAAGAGAAAGCCCAGTAGCAAAAATGGTAAACACACTAAAGAAAGATTTTCAACTCCATTTTGCAATGATAAACCACTGAATACTTCCTGACTCCATGGGGCTATATAGTAGGAAAAAAAATGTGATTTTTACATCAGCATCTGCAAGTAAATACTCATTTGTCTTTCTGGAAAGGAGGGACCTTCCACTGGGGACACACAGGTCCTACTGAGGTTATTAATAATACATGATACTACTTTTTTAGCTAAGAAAAGATGAATATGCATAAGCATGAAAGTTCAACAATTCTTTCTTCTTGTTTAGCTCATTTTAAATATGCAAACTTGATAACAGCAATTACCCATGAAGCAAATGATATATTTATAAGAAGGGTCCAACAAAAGTAACACGGGTAAGTTTGTTATGTTTAGTTAACCTCCATCTCCTTGCAAACATACTTCATTTTTAATGCAGGAAACTATTTTGCTTCAAACTTTATTGCCCATAAATTTATGATAAAATTTCTTTTACTTCTCTGGTAACATCTGACCCTGCTGACAATGCCCTCCACAGATATAGCTCCCCTAACTTGCAGTGATTTCTTGCCTCTTCTGATAGCCTCCAGATCCTTCTTCACCCCTCTTCATCCTTTCTTTCCTTCTTGCTTTGATTGAGTGGTAAGAATACCTGAATTCTAGACCCATCTTCCTCATTTATTCATAAAGCAATCATGGGGCAACGCAATTAAACTCTATGACTCACAATTTCTTCATGTATAAAATGGGCATGATAGCATCAACTTCTGATGTTCTTTTCTTGCTTTCATTTTTTTTAACCAAAACGTTTTTTTAATTTGTACTTTTGTGTGTGTTTTAGGAATGCCAACTGTTCTTTTAATATCTCAAAGTTGCAAAAATCAGACTAGAATATGGGATAGTGCTTTATATGATTCTTTGCTACATAAATTCAACTAGTAGTATTAAGATTACTACCTCAAAATCTATAACTTCAACTTTCTGATATACTCCAATACCACCTCCCAAGGTTTCCATTATCACCTGTTATGGTATTGGCCTTCAAAATTTTATCTCTAAACCTGATGTCCCACCTTCTGTCACTGATGAAATATATTTGAATTCTATAAAGCTGTTATTACACAACATGCTGAAAAACTGATTGTTTTGTATCATCATTTCTACTTAACTATACTTCTTAAAAATTTTATGTTTTATGACATATGTAAAATTTGTATGCATGTGGTCTATGTATCCACTTTCCATTTGCCAATAAAGAAATTATGCTGAATTTATATTAAATATATGCCAAGGAGAATAGTTATAGTTTATGGTTACTGACATCCACTCTCATTTGTCAAGTTTCATCCCTCCATATAAAAGACAACAATAAAACAAATATACTTCCCTAAGAAATTATTTGTTGTTCAGAGCCTGCCCCCTGATCACTTTTTCTGTTTGATTATTTTCAGCTTACATTCTCTTGAGAATTTTTCATTTAATGGAGCTATTATTATTCCATTCTGGAAGTCCCACGTGTCCAGTTAAGTTATTTTATGATACTTGGCTCATTTTCAGAATCTAAATCAGAAATAGCCTTACCAAAGTCATTGCTCAACCAGCTATATAAAAACTCATGTGACCTCTAGGAACCTGTGTACTTTTCACTTGAATTTTCCAAAATATTATCACAACTCATGTCTTAAGTACTATATAGAGGTACATAATACTATATTGGAGGAGGCAGCTTTTTTTTTGTATTTTAAAATATCTAAAATCAGGATGTAGTTGCTTATTCATATGGGAAGGAACCACTGGCCAGCTTAATTGATTGCATTTTTTTCTTTTATACTGGTAAATTAAATAATGACACACCTTAAGAGTAGCACCTTAAATTCAATAAAATATGGCTTATATATTCAGACAATGTATCTTTAGTCAGGCAGATACAAGGCAAAATAACTATGGTAATGAAACAGAGGGTATAGGTTTTTAAAGATCTTTTGGCTCATATATAGCTCAACAAACTTGACAGAAGTATAGATTTATACATTAAAATCCTTTTTCCCTTTTCATTAAAAGGAGCATCTTTGAAATATGCTACTGGGGATGGGTAACATGGCAGCATAGTCACAAAAATTCATTTATGAGATTACGTAAAAACAAGGAACAACTAAGTTTTGATGCTAAGATACTCTAAAGAATGTCTGGCTATTTGAGTGAAATTAATACTGTTAAAGTCCCCCACCCCTTCAAATATTCTAAAATGGTATTCTACTATGTGGGGAACACCTACTTGAACTCTTGATATAATCAATACTCTCCAGTATAAGTATTTCATATAGAAATAAATTGGTGCTTAAATAGTCTAAGTTATTGTTGTTAAAAACTGAGCCCTTTTATGACTGACACTCAGTTTGTTCAGGTAGTATGCATGGATTCTCCTTGTATTTGCTAGTTAACAATCTCAGTGGAATACCTAACTTAATGGGATACAAACTGTAATGAAATATAATAATGACTTGCTCTTGTAAACTCTAACCAGAATATGAAGGACAAAATAGAGACTTTATTTTTAAAAAGGAGCATGCTGTGTTCTTATAGAAAAGTAAAAGGATAAAATTCATGCAAAAGAGACATGACAGTCAAATATATGGTGATGGAAAGAGAACTGACTGGGTGGTGAACACATAATGCAAAACAGAGGTTCTGTAGATTTGTACACCTGGAGCCTATGTAATTTTTGCTAACCAATGTCACCCCAATAAGTTTAACAATAATTTTCTAATATTTTAAAATCTATTAGAAATAAAGTTTTTTTAAGCTGGTCAAATGAAAACATGGGAAATGAAACTCATTAGACACACTTAGTCATATGATATTGCTTGAATTACTCAAGTAATTAAAAGTCCTCAATAAATATTTTTTGAATGGATGGATGGATTTTAGCATGATCATGGCCCTGAAATAATAAAAACTTCCAAAGTTTTCTCTATCTTTGTTAAATAGTTCTAGGTTTGCCTTTTGTATTTAGTATTGAGTTTTAGGTTGACTTAGCTATTATATAAAATGGCAACTCTATGTCTAGGTTCAAAGACAGCTGTATGGAATATGGTGTCTAGCCTCGATAATTCCTCATCATTTTTCAATTCACACTGAACCTCAGTAGATAAATAGCAGTCCTCTCAATCCTTTGATCTTATGGGAATTTGTGAGCTAATTTTCTAGAACCTCTATCTCCAACTTTCATTTCTGGGAAGAAGTAACTTTAGGCAGAATGTCCTTCACTTTTCAATTCTTAGGCAGAATAGAGACCTTATAAGTCATTATTACCTTTGAACTAGAAATGTGAAAACTGCAATTTACTGTAGACTGTGTAGCAGACAAAAGCATACTTCTTGCCTTTAACTCATTTTTTGTTAACTAGAAAGACAAGCACTATAGGTCAATGCTATACTCACCTTTTTATTAATATTAGCGACTGCTTTCAATATGATATCCTGATGATCAGTCCGGATTACACCGAGTTCCTTAAGTTTTTGCCGGGTGATGTTAAGTAGCTTCTCCCCATTGATTTCTGCTCTTTCAAAGTTTTCTCCATATACCAGAAAACTATAATCTAACTCTGAAAAAGGCATAAAAGAGGTAGAAAAGATGTCAAGAAAAGTAGACTATAACTTCCTGTAAAGATAACTATACAATTCTACAGGCATAAAATTGCTTGAAGCTCTTTTGCCATTATCAATGAGTCATTTACACTTTTAATTCCAATACTCCATCTTAAATTCAGAATCTTTACCAGAGGGTAAAGGGGGAGGGAAGATGTAGAAGAGGGTAAAGGGGGTCAAATATATAGTAATGGAAGAAAATTTTACTTTGGATGATGAACACACAATGCGATATATAGATGATGTATTATAGAATTGTACACTTGATATTTATATGATTTTACCAACCAATGTCACTCTAAAAAAATTTAATAAAAAAATTCAAAATCTTTAGTTAGAAAGGCTTAGGAGGTACAGTTTTGTAGGTCCTTACAGAAATGCTTAAGAAAAAAAATTTAACTAGCAAAAGACAGGGATTATAACTGAGAACATATTCATAATCTGTTATAATAATATCTAAGATGGACTTTTGAACTGAGATAAAATATGTTTTTATTAGTGATTACTTTAATAATTGCATGTTATCAACTCATAACCTGTATAGTTAATACGTGTGAAATATTTTAGGAGGATACAATTTCTTGACTCACTGTATTGTACCTATAATCAAAACAGAAAAAAAAATTCTCAGGTATGTTTTAGTGAACTGATTCTGCCATATCTTTAGATCTATTTACAGAGAAGTACTTATAGGATCCGTAAATAAGACAGTGTATTATATGATGGATAAAGTAAATTCATATAACCTGACATAAGGTTGCTGACCTCTGAATAACTGAAGGCATCAGAAACTATGAAAATTATGAACTGATCATTTATCTTTTGTAATCTATATTAACAGGAGTATAATGGAAACAGTGAAAATAGACTTAAGTTACAATTTGTTTGAAATTTGATGTTGAACTTCCCTGTGAAAGTGAGTGTGGCTAATATCTGGGAACTAATGATATAAGCCGATTAATATTCCATTACTATGCTTTTTAAAAAATAATTAAGTAAGGGGAATTTTTACCTTTATAATATCTTTAGATGATTTGGTAACTGATTAAATAACATAAATAAAATTTCATGAGGAATATTTATACTGCTTTTTAAAACTTGTCAAGTACTTTACGAGTATACAAGGTCGGACAATTAATTTCATGAACTCATTCTAGTAAATGTGCTATAATACCTCATTGCTGAATATCACTATGACCACCTTTGAAGTACTCCCCATGTGAATATGTGCACCAATGCCTGTGCCTAGTCCACCCTACAAAGCAGTTTTGGAACTCTTTTTCTGTAATGACCATCCCAGCTGTCCTTGTCCCCAAAATCAGACACTTAAGTTTGCGAACTTGCTACCATGCACTTAATGTTGGCAGCACTGTACAAACAACTTAGTAAGGTGTCATAACGAGTTATTTGTACAGTGCTGCCAATGTCAGCACATGGTGGGAAATTTGCTAACTTAACTGTCTGATTTTGGGGATGATAACAGCTTGTACAGCCATTATAAGAAAAAGAATTCCAAAATTGCTTTGAAGGGTGGAGGAGGCACAGGCATCAGTGTATAGCTTCCCATGGGGAGTACTTTGAAGGTGACCGTAGTGATATTCAGTAGTGAAGTATGTAGCACTTTTTCTAGGTGAGTTTGCAAAATAAATTGTCCAACCTCATATAATTAATACACTAATTCTAATATTCATACAAGGATACTAATCAAGACAAGGAAATTATTCTTAGAATGTTTATTATAACATGTCATATCTTAAAGTTAGAGATTTCAGGTTCAAATATTTAATACTATGGCATAAAATAACACGTTTTTATGTATTAATATTCTGTGACATCTGGGCAGCTGAGCCTGAAAAGATAAAATGTGATACGTAGAGCTAAGGTGTTTCAAAATATCTTACCTTCTATCCACACACGGATTTCAATGGGAGAGGATGTCACAGTAGGTTGTTCTTGGAAAAGACGAAACGATTGTGCCATGTCTCAGAATAGACAGAGAAAATCTGGTGGTTACTGTTTGTCTTAGATAATCTAAGTAGCTAAAAATGAAATAACAGAATTTACTCAGGTTCAATCCTTACCTATTCATACAGACTGCATTATGTTAGTTAGCATATGCTGTCAGGTATGAGAGTTTGGGGTAAAATAGTCCAGTTAAACTAATACGTATTAAGTGTCTCTTTACTAAATTACAAAAATTCAACTATAAATATGAATGAAATATCTGTACATGCTACAGTGAACCTTGAAAACATTATGCTAAGTGAAATAAGCCAGACACACAAGGTTGCATTCTGTATAATTCCATTTAGTTGAAATATCCAGTTTAGGTAAATTCATAGCACAGCAAGAATAGTGGTTGCCAGGGGCTATGGGGAGATGGGGAGGAGGAACTGTTTAATGGGCATAGTGTTCCCTTTTGGGGTGGTGATAATGTTTTGAAATTAGAAGTGGTAGTTGCACAACTTAGTGAATATACTACATACCTCTCAACTATACAATTTAAAATGGTTAATTTTATGTTATGTGAATTTTACCTGACTAAAATAAAATGTTAAAAGCAAAAAAATAAATATGACACAATTTCTGTCCCACAGGAATTGTGATGTACAGTGGACTCTCTGTTAACCGGCACCCTCAAGCAATTGGTTGCTTGAGTTCGGTTAGCAGAGACTCTACTGTATTAAGAAGGATCAAATGCACATAAACAATATTCTTAAAGAGCTTAAGACAAATACCATACAGAGAAAATGCTAAGGAGTTTATGGTTAACTGCAAGAAAAAGAGAGTTTCAGGCAACAGGTGACATCTGAATCAAGCCAAAGGAGGCTAAAAACAAAAGAACTTGAGAGGAAAAAAAAATATTTGCCGTGCTTATAATAAGGAGTGTCTTATGAGACCCATGGAGAGACAAAATGAGAATAGAACTTTCCAAAATGTAAAACATTCATTACAGAAATGTGAATCATTGTTAGTCCTGGTATTTGAGTCCCCCTCCCTCCTTGTCCACCCCCGCTCCCCACTTACCCTCTGGTAACCACTAAAGTGTTGTCTGTGTCTATGAGTTTTTGTTTGTTTGTCTTGTTCCTTCATTGCTTTCAATTTTAGGAGGGAAGGGATGAAATATGTGGTGATGGAAAGAGAACTGACTCTGGGTGGTGAGCACACAATACAATACATAGATGATGTATTATAGAATTGTATTCTTGAAAGCTGTGTAATTTTACCAATCAATGTCACCCCCCAACAAATTTAATAAAATAAAATTTTAAAAATTATTAGTCCTGGTAGTTTTGAAGCTCCATTGTGTTGGTGCTTGCAGTGTTCTACCTGTATTGCTCAGCTCTTGAAACGCACAAGAGGGAAGGTACAAAAAAATACATTAATGCCAATTTAAAAGTAAGACTGTGATAATGCTGATGCTCTCAGAATCAACTGTTTTCCCTTTCCATGTACTATCTTTTAACTAAATTTTATGACCATGTTTGTAGAAAATTTTTACAAATGTAAAGTATTAATGTTCATGTTAAATAAATGGTCTAAAATCATAGCCAAAGCCCCTCTTGGGGAAAAAAAACTTGAATATAGGTCTCACTTTTTCAACCTAAATATTACCAAATTAGATAAGTGGTGCTACCATGTTTTCTCGCCCTCTTCACTCAGCCATTTAAATCAGGCCCCACCTTGCACAGCCACTTCTTGAATTACTACAGTGTATTTTTGTTTACCCTTATTGTGCTCCTCTAGAAAACTGAGTATGAACCTGAATATCTTGTAAACTGAAGAAATGGCACGAGGCTGATATATAGAGTAGCACTATCCAACAGGTTTTTCTGCAATGCTAGAATATTCTACATCTGCACTGTTCAATACATTAGCTACTGGCCACATGTGACTATTAAGCATGTAAAGTGTGGCTAGTGAGACTTGGAAACACAATTTTTAATTTTGCTTAATTTTAATTGATTGAAATTTAAACAGCCATGTGTGACTAGTTGTTAACTAGATTGCACAACACAGTTTTACAACCTCGAATGAAGGTTGCATACTTCCGCAACAAACTTAGATGAAAAATGAGGGCTGCTAGGGGAATAGAAAGATATGAAAGAATACTGATGCTAACTGTCAGATTATTGGTAGTCTTAAAATGCTGGATGAAAGTGACAATGAGCCTACCAGCAGCAGCAAGTGGCTGGTCCGCTGGTCCTTCTCTGATTTCCCCTTCACCTGAGGTGTGAGAGGTTGAGGGGTGGGGCAAGGGGGTGTAGGGGGAGGGGTATAAAGAAAGGAAATTTGGGTAGGGTCCAGTGGTGAACTAAACCTCCAACAGGTTTCAGTTACTCTGAAAAAATAAATAAATAAATAAATAAAATTAGTAAGACAAACATAGACGTTCTGGCATTCAGCAGAGTTTGTTAAAATAAAGAGGAAAATCCATTTCATTCAAGCACATTTGACAAATGGTAATACGTGCTTACTGTGTGTCAGGCATAGGGGATTTCATTAACTGTAATATGTGGTTGTACTTTTTATGATTGTATAACACCACCTAAAATCTTCTCATTCGAAGAAAAAGGGTTTTTGCTGTGCAGTGGTTTTCCTCATCTTTTTGGCTATTTAATATTTACATTACTTACTGAATCTACCTAAATGGCTTTCTTTTTCTTTTTTCTCTTTCTTTGTTGTGTGTGTTTGTTTTGGTCTTCGCAGCTTCTAGTGCTCTGTTCATTTAACTATAGATCAGAGGAGAACTATTGGTTGTTTTCTCCTTTTGCAAAAGGAGAAAATATGGGTATTTGTGCAAAAAATTTACCAAGGTTTTTCATTTCAGCTTTACAAGATTTTAAAAGAGAAAAGGGGGAAAGTAAAGTAGCAAAAGAATAAAAAAATAACAGACACGTAAGAGGTCAGAAATTTTCCCTCCTGAAGATCTCAGTCTGTTATTATGAACATTTGACTAGCTTTGAAAATTGTTTTCTTTCAAATCAATTTGATTCATGTTAAAAGTCTTGGGTGTACAGTGTGTGTCGGGTGGTAAACTGGAAGGTGAATGCACCTAATCCCCAGCATTTTAATTCAGTTTGATGTATCTTAAACACACAGTCATAAACGTCGTTTTCAGCCATCCCCAAGATAATAAGGTGTTACGATTTAAAACTAAGTATTATAAATCACATTATTTGCTGTGAGCATGGTGAATTTCTTTTACCATAAGATCATAATAAAAATAATGGTGGGAGAGATTTGTATATTATTATCATAAAGGGAGAAGCGTCGGCGCAGGGGATTACAAAAACTAGAGGTGATATCCCGTCAAAGAACTGGAATTGGACGGTTCGAACAGCCGCCACAGAAATGGCACAGAGCCTGAGGGAACGTGCGCTCACGAACAGCTAGAGTTCTGTGGGAAATTTTCCTCCTGTTGGGCTGGAATCAGCCTTCCGTGCTGACCATGTGAATGAGTCTTTTAAGACTTTCACCTCAGAGAGGGTCATAACCTAAAATCTCCGCCCTGTCCCGTCAAATTGAGCTGACCGAACTAAGCGCCCTTCTCAAGCCCCTTTTCTGTAGTCCTGGGTTTCTCAAAGGGCGGTTCACCAGCCCTGTCCTCACGCACGCTAGTCTGTCAGGACCTCCGTCTGAAACGGAGGGTTCGGACGTGAGCTACGAGGCCCAAGCAGCCTGGTCACCTGAGGCCGGGTGGCGGACGCGGGGAGAGGGACCCTCAAAGTTCCCAGCCCCTCTGCCGAGGCAGCCCCGTAGGCCTCTCCTCCCCCTCCAGGACTACTCGCGTTCTCCTCAGACCGCGCCGCCGATGGGAGCCTTTTCAAACGGACGCTCCTCACACGGTAAACACCTCCCCCTACAGCCGCACGCGAGGGCTACAGCAAGCCCCCTTCCCACTTGCCTATTTCCCTACCCTCTCAGGCCCGACGCCGTGGGGACAAGAGCCCCTCGGGGAGCAACCCGGCGGTTGTGTCCCGGAAGGATTTTTCCCGGCTGCCCCGGACCCCTCACACGGGTTATCGCGCGCGCCCCGGCGCGCGGCGCGTGCCAAGGAGCCGCAGGCTCTCTGCCGATGACGTAGCTCTTCCCTCGCGCGCTGCGAAGACGGGCGGGGTTGGTTGGCGGCGTAGCTGGTCTTCCCCGATTACCTACAGTTAATACCGGTTGGAAAAGTTTGTTTTTCCTTGAGATACTACCCAAACATCTCCGGCTGTGCTTTAAGGATTCTCATGAAAAGATTAAACCCATACGCAATCAGACTCGCCATGAATTCAAGGGGGAAAAAAAGAACAACCTGGAAGCAACAGATGGTCACACATTTCTCAATGAAAGACGCTTCGCTGGAATGCCGAGACTTAAGGAAAGACATGCCGAGCTCTAGATTTATGGAAAATTCACTTTCCCCCCATTGCTTAACCTAACTTTATAAACCATAGAACCGAGCTGCAGATTCGAATGACGTCGGCGGTGGGAGAAGGCTGGAACCCTATAGGGTCTTTACCAGTCTTATACTCTCATGATTAGTTCAAGTACCTCCCAGTTTGATGTGCTGTAGATTTACATATGACGGTTTAAAGTAGACCCTGCCTAGTACTTGCTGTTGAAAATGAAACCTATAAGAATACTTCCATTTGAACACAAATTATTACCAGAACAGTACGTCTCTTGACCTTGTTAATGTCTGAACTCTGTTTTAAACAAAACTGAAATTATTTTCTCATGCTATTGGATTCCTCCTCAATATCATAGCTGAATATTCATCTTCCTACAACCAGTGTTTCTGACGCTGTATGCCCACATATACTACTATAATAAGTGAACACATTTAAGTTTAAAGTCTATCAAAGCAAACGTCTAAAAGCTGTTATACACTAAATCAAAATTTCCATTAATAACTCTATTCACCGGGAAACATTTCTCTAGGCATTCCATATCACCAAACGATGCAGTCTGGTCCACCACATAAAATAATCAAATTCTGAATATAACTGCAACAAACCTGAAAAATAATTTTATCTACTCTCCTCACTTACAGATCACAGAAACAATGCCCAGCTATAAAATATTTGTTCCAAGTCACACAACAATTTAGTAGCAGAATTACAGTGCTCCTTCCACAAAACCTGTACATACCAGAACTAAATCACATCTCAATCAAATGAAGAAAATTTGGGGGAAAATCACATATAGGTTTAATATCTCCTAGAATCTAGACACAAGAAGTGGTGTGAAAAGAAAAAGAAACAACCCCCAAACATCTAAACACTAATGATGACAAAGGAAAGCAAGGGATGAGTAGGAAGAAATAGAAGCAATATAGAAAACTGAGTGTTTTACAAATGTGAACATATATGAATCACTTTTGACCAAATGAAATTACTGCAATCAGCAAACAGGATAAAAGATCCTGGCTCACATCCACTTTTACAAAAACAGATGTTTGCCACCTTAATCAGATGTCTCAAAGTACCTCCATCCTGTTTGCTCAACCTCTAATTTTACATGTCTACTATACAATTTTAAGTGATTATGATTATTATCACTATTGACAGAATTTTTTTTTCACTTTTGCAGTCAAAAACCATCTTTTGGGAGTTGAAATTTTTATTTAAAAGTGTATGTGTTCACAGAAAATAGATTAGATCTGGCAGATTCAAATTGTGGAAATTTTGCTTTCTGTTATTTAATTAATGGGCTATATCTCTTTGGAGCTGAAGCATAACACTTCATTTGCTGTTATTCCCTAGGGTTTCAGCTTCATGCAAGTTAATCTGATCAACTAATCTGTGCTAATTTGTTAATAATTGTTGCCAATCTCTCTTGTAAGATATTAGTAATTTAGCAGTAGCTTCGTGTACTGAATGCTCATCAGGGAAACCTGGCAAGGTTTAATTACTCCTCAGTCCCCTTTAGCTTCTCCCTTAAGATTATATATATAATACACACACCTATATACTAGATTAAATATATGTGTATTTATAAGTATATATAAATATTTAAATATATAATAAAAACTAAGAATAAAAAAGTCATAGGTCACACATTTCAAAGGACTTTCACATCTATTTTCTCATTTCTTTCAACCAATGATGTACCATTTGCCCAAAAACGAGACTAAATTATTATGAATACATGGCCACTGCTACATTTTGTTAACAGAACCAGTTAAATTCATGACTTGATAATAACTATTAACCAAAACTTCATAAAGGTCAATAACTTATTTTGATGAATATTGCAACTACATTGTATTTGGTGAGTTTCACAATAACTAGTGAGGAGCATTTGCAAAGAATCTCTGACACAATTTCTATGACAATAATTATATCATACATTAATATACAAATTATGGCTTCTCGAGCTTTTCAGAGGCATTATGGATTTGCCATTTTGAATATATCATCTCATAAACAGATTATCTTGCTTTCTTTTTCTGTCTCTTCTGTTTCATCTGCAAAATCCTGCCACATAGCAGGATGGGATAAAAGTGCTATGAACACATTTCTCTATTTTATTAAAATATAAGTCAAATCATGAATGCAATTTAACTGTGTAATCACACTTCATTCATATTTCCCATCCTTTTTTATAAGGCTCAAGAATCTCAGACAAAATAGACCTCTGATTTGTTATAAGCAGGAAAGATTCCATTAAAAATATAACAGTTATAAAGTCCCATTTACCAAACATTTAACCCTGAAATTTAGCATTTCGAATAAAATGCAATTCTCTAGATTACTAACTCAAAAATGTCCTTCTGAGAATCTAAATAGAACACATCGTTAGTTGAATCTTTAATTTTTAAAATATCTATTCTTCATCTTTACAATATTAGCTAATAAAAGCAGTAGCAACAAAAGCCCCTCACATTTTTCTTTCTATTTTCTTCACTGAACCCCCCACCCCACCATGTATGTCAGGCACAGTTGATTACCGGGATTTGGCTATAAATTTATAAGAGTGACTCACCTGTGAATAAGCAGCAGGTTGTCACGTTCAGGATGGAATTTCAACAACACTGACTCTTAAAAGCAAGAGAGCTCACCACCAGGTCTGTATCCTGGCAAATGCCTTCCAAATCCAAACTACTGCCCTAAGCTACAGGCTTCATCCATCTACTGGTCATTGCTCTCCTTGACATCATTTGCTGTACTGTAGTCGAATCCAATCACATGGCAGGTACATGGGAGGGGATATGTAACAAGTACCTTACAAAACATCTCCTGCATCTGCGCGATACATATGAACTGCAAAGCATCTCTACATATATTATCTTATTGGAGCCCCACAGCAAAGTTTTGAAAATGACTGAAAGGAGAAATTATGTCCATCAGAAGATGAGAAAACTGAAGCTCAGAGGTTTACATTATTTACCTAGTGCAGCCATGCTAGCTAAGTAGAAGGGCTGATACTTGAAAACAGATTGTGTAACATCTGTCTTAGTGTTCTCTCTATCCCATTTCAAATGGAATATCAGTGACTTTTAATGACATTTTGTACCTTTTGTTGCAATTGTTTCAATATTATCTCCAGAGATTAATGTACAATTAATTGCATATCAGAAGCACAAGATTTGACTTCTGGACAATATAGTACTGTGACTCGAATCCTGTCTCTCCAAAAATCCTTTCCCAGTCCCCTCACTGCTACTCTGACAAACATAAACTTTTTATATAACTCTGTGATGATATAGTTTATTTCTTGGAATTAAACTATTGCTTGATGCAGATGATCCCCAAATCCTACATTGCTTAATAACCATTTCCACACTTGTTGTTACCAACTTAAATAACTTGTCAAAACTAACCCCTCTCACAAACTTCTTGGTAATGGCTCTGCAGTTCCTCTTACAAAGATAGGAAAACTGTTAATATACAAGAGCTGTCTGGAAAGTATCCAGTCATGTGATAAGAAAAATAGGGGCATTTATGGCTGCATACTACTTACATTTCTGGAAAGTTCTATATGCATGTGTATGTAAATTCAGAGAACTTTCCATGATTAAAAAGAGATGGGCTAATAAAAGTCTGGCTGAGTCAAGTAGGAATTTGAATGAAATAGCCCAGAAATATTGAGGAAGTCGAGGGAAGAAAAAGATTTAAAGTGATAATGGTTTTCATTGTTCAAACAGGAAAAGATATTGGGTATATTGATTAGGCGACACTAATGAACTTAGAATGGTGGAAGTAGTATCCAAATTAGAATCACTAGAAATAAAACTCACAATAGCCACAGTTATTGAGAACTTTTTCCATGCCAGGAACTGTGGTATCATTTATTTAATTTTTGAAATATAACATACATTATAACACACATACAAAATGAGCATAAGTCGAAATCATGCAGCTCAATGAATTTTCCTGAAGCGAACATTTTACTTTAATGGTACCAAAATCAAGAAGTTGATTTGCACGAAGCACTTTGTAAGAGATTGTATTTCATTCTTACAACAATTGTATGATGTAGTTATTCTTATTTCCCTTTGTTGTATAAGAAAATTGGCCCATACATGTTAACATGTTCAAGATTACTGAGCTTGCAAATATTAATAATTAGAGGAGTTTAAAATATTTATCCCTACCTGAAAAGTTCATGCCACATATTTGACTTTGAAAAGTGTAATGGTGATATAAAGACTAGTTATAGGACCAAAATTTGAGGATCAAAGATACAAGAAAGAAAAAAGTTCGGTTGCTAAAGAGATGGGAGATAAGGGGTTAACTCAGAGAGACAGGAGCACATTCTTTTATAACAGAGGGAATGGAGGATGAACAAACGAGGAAATACCAAGGTGTAGTGGTAACTGTAGAGATAAGCAAGTCCATCTATGTTGAGAATGAGAAGTGCAGGGGTAAGGTAAAGTTTTAAGTATCATTTCAGGTAAAATAAATGTTTTGATTAAGTTAAGATGATAGAAGAAAGATAATAACCGGCCAACATTTGTTGAACACTTGAAGTATCCCAAATTTACATTTTTTAGGTTATCTCATCCAACAAACAGCCTTGTAATATAGGAACTAATGGTCTCTCCATTTTATAGATCAAGAAGTTGAGGTTAATTAGTCAGCTTAAGTTCACATAAATAAACTAATAAGAGGTACTTTCTATCACGTGGCAACTGAAAAGGGACAGGGACATTTAGAAAGGAGAGCGCCAACACAATCTTCTCTCTCATGTACTATCCCTAATGAGCTTCATTAGAGAGAAGAGACAAACACACAGAAAAGAGCAGATTGCTCATAACAGTTTGAATTTTATACTGACCACCTGGTCTATGGTTTGTATAATAATTTAACATTTTGCAGTACTTGGCAGAAAAATACTGACCTTCCTAAAGGGCCTAACAGTTTAACCAGCTGCAGTACAGCAACACAAGTGCCTCAAATTACAATACCATTTCAGTTTTCCATTGAGAAAAAGGAAGAAGGGATAGAAAAGCTAGAAATGAGCATAGTGGCTGAAAATTCACATCATCGGTTTAATCATGACCAACCTATTGGTAGAAGGTGCTCCTAAGTATCATGCCTGAGTTCATGCCAGGGGCACATCTGACGTGAAGGATAGGACTCCAACACATGCTTTCAAGCATTCCAGTCCTATTTTGGACTGGAATGGTAAATGTCTTATTTTTTTCTCTATTTGAGTAATGATAAATACATGGTAAAACCTAAACAAAAGTACCTGTGCTTTAAATTGTGCTTTTAATTCTCTCTCTCTCTCTCTCTCTCTCTCTCTCTCTCTCTCTCTCATTCTCTCTTGATATTAAGTTACCTTTGAGCCTTATTTTTGCTACGACTATAATCTATATTTTTGTCCTCAGTCATGACAATCATATATACTACTGTTTTCCAGTTTTTAGGATTCTAATATTTTATTAAATCAAAGAGAGAGGGGTTTTAAGAACAGAGCTGAGAACTGCTGAGTAACACACAGAAAAGGATATCACATTCTTATATTTATCATTGTGCCCACAATTTAAATCACTGTTTAAAAATATTATATGAACTGAAGGGTTTACCATGCTTGAAGAACACAAAGCAAGTAGCTGATTTAATGCAAAAACAAAAAAAAGAAAGAAAGAAAAGAAAACGCAAAAGGGGAGTCACAAGAGGCATGTGTGACTGGAATGCTAATAAGATGCAGTAACGTCACCAATATCTCAACTCCCTCTCAAACACTTTCTTATTTATGAGTCAGTTTGAAATCACAGAGTTACATTTTTAAGATAAAAACATTTATCCAAACTTAATTCATCTGAACAAGGATCAATGCAGTCCAGTTATTCAGTTTACCAACTGGATTAATTTATTTTATTTGAATGTCTGTCTCTAAATCATCTGTTAGTAATAAAGAGCTGGAAGGATAATAGCAATGAAAAAATAAATTGTATTTGTGAAAGAAGTGTTTATATACGAACATGCCTTTCAGCTGCTTTGGAATCAACCAGCACCAACTTGGCATAATTGGCTTTACATGAAGTTAGTACGATAGTTGAAGCAAAGTCTATTTTATTTTTTTAAACTCAAATTTGATAACCATGTTTAAGGAAATATGTTAGAGCTATCAATATTAGAATTAAAATTATTTTGATCTCTAATCACAACATTCAATTCTCTTTTATTAAATGCACTTTGTAATAAACAGCACTGTTAATTACCCTAGTACTAGGAATCTTACAAATGTGTTGAGATAATATTTTAAGAGTTATGTGACTGTGTTTTATATTTTATCTCCATTTTCAAATTGAGCTATGGGTAAGGAAGCAATTTAAAACATGCAGCTATATTTCAGAAATCCTGAGTTCAAACTCCAAATTTAACATGTAACTTTCTGAGTAATCTTAGATAAGTCACCCAACCTCTCTGTGCCAGTCTGTGTCCTCATTTGTAAAATAAGGGGTTTGGAGTAGATGGTTTTTTGTGTGTAACATTCTGGGGTTTTTCTTTCATTTTAAGGCCAAACCAGATCAATGAAGAAGGCGTTTAAGATAATTATTACCTTGGCACTCCACCACAATCAACAAGGGAAATTGTTATATTCTTCTATTGTTTCTAATAAAATTGTAGAATAAGTATGTTACCTACAGAGCTAGAGAATCCCCTTCTGGCGCTTTTCTTCCTTCTGTTCCTTGATTCTTTTTGGCATATTACACTATGACAAAGAGGACACAATGCCTAACATCACCATGTTATCTGAGAGTGCCTCTGCTTCTAGGTCAGCTTCTATCCAGGAGGCAGTGTATTTCTCTGTCCTCAATAAGGCCCTTCTGTCACCAGTGCTGGCCCTCAGCACTGCTCCTGTAATAACAACAACAATAATAGCAGTAACAACAACAAGAGTGATTTTAAAAGTGTCAACTCTTGAGTACTCACTATGTACCAGGCAGTGATTTAAAGACTTTGTGTGCTTTATTTTATTTCATTTAATTGACAAAAATCTCTATATTTCGTTATGATGGTTTACCCCTATTTCAGAGATGAGGAAACTGAGACTTAGAGAATTTACTTGCAAAAAGCATATTTGGCACAGCCAGGATTCAATCTAAGAGAGTTCAAGTTCATATCCATAACCCTTTGGCATTGTGTCATATTACTGCGGTGCTAAAAAAATGTATACACATTTAAAAAGATGTTATCTATGTCTTACATAAATACTGATGATAACCACTTTGAGCACCTCTCGTAATTGCAGAAGTCAAATGTGACTTGTATTCATCTTCTGTTATTGGTACGTATTGAGTATTACAATTTTAATATAATTTTCTCCTTTCTTAAAACGTGTATACATATTTGTGGCACCCTCTGTATACATAAATGATAGACATGTATTTACTAAAATACTCATACTTCTCTTTAAGCTGGAGACTACAGGTTCTTTTTTCTCTTTTATTTCAATTTTTCCAAGTTTTTCAAAATTACAAATTAAAAATTATTTTCTTTTTTTTCAAATATACAAAATAAATGGAAAGGAAGAAAATAACTTCCAAAACAGGTGAAATTAAAAGAATATAATCTAACTTTTGTTTTTAAAAAGCACACATAACTGTGTTGACAAATACATGTAGTAAATGAAAAGTATGAAGAAATAAAGCAGATGTCAACAGCTGTTACTATATCTGGGTAGCCAGATGTGTCATTTCTTTATATGTTTGCAAAATTTTTAGTAAGATGTCCTTCCATTCTGAACAGTCACCCACCCACAGGCATCAGATACCTTCTCAACAGCCAGACCATTTTAAGCAGCTTAATTTCTAAAAGTCTCTTCTTTCAAATCTACTCAATTTTATATTTAGTAAAAATTATGATGATGAAGCAAATTAATTAGAATGAGAGAATGAAACTCCAAATGTAGTTGCCACATAAAATATAAATAAAGTAGAAGAATGGCAAAAGTGGTACATTGAAAAGCACACACAAGTAACATTCAGGAAGCTTGAGTTCTGTGGCCATTAATTTCTTTTGTATGGACCTTACAGTCTTCAATTGCTAAATAAGAGATTGAATTAAAGGATCTGTAAGGGTCATCCCACATCTACAATTGAATGAATCTAATGTAAAGCACTTTGAATATTAATTTTTGTCAGTTTTCCCCCAAATTACCATTTATTCAATAAAAGAAAAAATAAAAACAATTTTGCTTTCAGCTTGTGACTATTTAAATAATACCATACCATATTTACAATTTAATAAAGAAAATTGTGTATGACCAAGTTCATGTTACTCTGAGAAAATCAAAATGATGTACAATGAAAAATCATGGTCAGTTTTATTGATTGTTGACCTAAGGAGGTGATTGCACATCATTGTCTAATTTTGTGGTAAGCTTCATGCTATCAATCATGCTTTATTAGGAAAAAAACAATTCTAATGTTGGATTTTTAATGTAATAATTGAATCTGACAAGCTAAATAAAAGCATAATTAAGAACCCTCTAGGTTTTTAAGTTCTCTAGATTAATGCTGCTGTCTTCTCTCATAGTTTTTTCACATAAATTGAGATTTCTTTATGTTTATTTATTTATATTTATTTGGCATGTATTAATTTTGTTGCTATTGTCATGGGAAGGACTAGTAAAAAAAAAAAAAACAACCCAGAAAACAAAAAGTACAAACAGATCATGAAACCTAACAAGAAAAGGGGCTATTTTAAATTCAAAGGTCAAAACTTTAGCATATCCTGAGATCGGTGTCTGGTTTTTAAAATCTGACCTCAGTGAAAATGCAATATATGGATTTAGTCATAAATAGAAGAGATGCAAAGGCAAAATTTTAAGGAATTTTCTGCTGTTAACCCCCCACCCTGTATACACACCTTCTTTCTTTCCTTCAAATGTTCATTCTATATTCCAATCTAGATAGACCTTATTTAGGAAAATGAATTTCCAGTCAATTCTCAATTGATAATGGTTTGTTTTAAGGTGTTCCCCTGACTATTGGGTATTAAAAATGTAATAAGGAAGTCTCAGACACTAAATTTGTTCACTGTTCAAAGGAAGTAATCTTTCATGAATGAATTTTAGGCAATTACCAGAGATATTTTGGAAGTCTTTCCCATCACCAAATCACTCCACACTGTCTCTTCCTGAAGCTGATTGGATTATAATGCTGTCAGAGGGCATGAAAAATATTTATTGCTCTGCAAAACCAAAAGTAGGTATATCAATGTTGCACCTTATGTCAGTAAATTATGTGTAGATTTTTTTTAAAACAAATGGATGTTCAAAATTGAGACACAACATTATAACCCATTTTAGAAATTAAGTCTTGTGATATTTTCCAATGGAACAATGTCAAAAGATAGCAGGGTATTATGCAAAACTGTCTACTTAAGTGTGGTCTCAGAATCATCCAGGAAACAAGAAGAGTCAGGCTCTTTGTATGATAGTATTAAAAGAAAGTCACAGGGATGTAATATATACAGCATAAGGAATATAGTCAATAATATTATAACTATGTATGGTGACAGATGATTACTAGATGTATTACAGTGATCACTTTGCAAAGTACATGAATGTTGAATCACTATGTTGTATATCTGAAGTTAATATAATATTGTATGTCAACTGCAATTAAAATAATTTAGAAAACAAAAATAAAAAGGAGAGGTATTTTGTTTGTTTAAACCACAGCTAGACATTTTAAATTTTGTCTATACCTGTTCCCCAAATTATAAAGAACATTCAGAATTTCTTTCCATAATTATGAACTACCCAAGAGTAAACAGAAACTTTATAATAACAGAAAGTAATTAATACACAATAGAGAAAAAACCATAATACCAGAGAGGTTTGGAAGTCCATTACTGACATCTTACAGCAATGAAACATTAACAAAAGTATTTTACTTGGATGCCAGTTTTAAAGAAGAAAATTATCCTGTTAAATCTTCATTTTTGTTACACCAAGCAAAATTCCAATATGACTAGTAAATATAAACCTTCTGCCTTCAGATTTGTCATTGAAAAGTGAAACATTAAGTTTAAATTGTTCTATTATTAAAATATTAATAAAGAATTCCAGAAGACTCCCTGTATATATTTTCATGGACATCTGAATTACGCCCTTCTCTTTTTTTCTGTGTCTTTGAGGCACTCAATAGCTCATTTATAGTTACATCAAAAGTATACATGAACAAAAGCTGCCCTTTAGTTAACCTATAGTCACCAAGTAAGTTTACAGTCTTGGTGATTAAATTATTTTTATCTGTCACAAAGGGAATTCCTGCTGTAGCAGAGACCAATTGGGCTGTTATTATTTATTATGTGTATATTAGTTAGCTGGCAAAGCTTTGGGTTAATTATTGACATAAGTGTGTCTGTCAGAATTGCAGCAATTGAATATTAAAAGGACTAAAGAATAAAATAACTGATAAGAATAAATAAACAGAATGATCAGAAATGGCCTCAACCAGAGTTGGCAAGTGAGTTCTCAGAAAGGCTAAATGTGAACAGAGGTAATGCAGACAGTCAAATTCCTACTCGCATTGACCAGACATGATCTCTGACACTAATAAAACAGGCTTTTTACTCAAGATGGAGTCATGACAAATAGATTCATTCATGGTGTCCAAAATGTTTTTGGAGTATAATTCACATAGATAAACAAGTTCATAAGAGGAGAGAAACCCTATTCGTGTGCACCACTGCTCCTCCATCACTCCCCTCCACAGAAACTACCACCCCTCTGTACCCTCAACTACCTCAACTGCCTCCTTAAGGACTCTAGAATTTCCATGAGTAACATGAACTCTGGCAAATTAAAACCGTGCTTTCTGTGACCTTAATGCTTATTGATATATGCATAAAGCCTTATACACTTAGAAACCTAGGTCATTTATGTCCTTTCAATGTATTAAAATTGCACTCTCTGGAGACGTCTGCACAAGTTCCAAATATAAAAGAAAAACAACTTTTTAAATGATTATTCAGAGAACATCAAGCAGAACATCAAAATAAACAGCTAAGTCTCAATTGACTGCATGTGGATTGCCCATAGAAATTTTTTAGCCCAATCTAGCTTGCCTCTGCCGCTTACCCTTGCAAGCTTAGTACAATATGCAATTGGGAAGTTAAATTTACCATGCCCCAATCCAAAAATAGTTTTGTAATATATTATGTAACACATAACACATTTTGGTTAAATACACACAGTTCCCAAATATCCATATCACTGTAAACCCCCATTCACGTAACAACCATTTTAAGAGTCATCCCTAGGATGCCATTCAGTAAAGCAAAGTTTAGTTCATTTAAAAGAGGAATCTGTCACCATCAGCTAATGTCTCATCCACCCTGATAGTGTTTTCCACAGTGACTGCTGTATTCTTGCTGTTTACTTACATGTTTCTCATATTTGTCATGTTTTCTTACTTTGCGCAAAATTGAATTTTCACTAATGACTATATTTCAGCAGCTGAGATTAGAAATTTCTTTTTTCACCTTTGATATTTACATATAGGTTAAAAAATGGGAGAGGAATCAAACCTATCTGCTGGTGGCAATTCCACATAATCTTATACATAACTAAAACTGATTTAGAGTTCAGCAAAGTAGATACCGTTGATGATATCTGGAAGCTTACTTAATAATCTCTTTACTGGATGCAGTAGACTATCTGTCTTAAATGGTAATGCCTATTTTCTTTATGTAGTACTGACTTTCCCTGGCAGCAAATTAATTTTCAATAGCCCTCTGCATTTCAAATCCTTGTGTTAATTGTGAAATTCAATCAGGGCTTTATACAGTAGCAAAATACTTCACACTATCTGCTTTTAATTTTGCTTCTGTATTGATAAAAGTTCTAGTCACTTTTGAAATGAGAACAAAAATTATTGATGCCTTCTTTGATGTAACTGGTATGTTTAGGTTATATTGTGATACTAACATTATAGTCAATTTCTACTTAGCCATGAACATAGATAATTGAAATAAATTCACGGATCATCTTGAACCTTTTATTTCAACTTATTCTTTCATTAAATCTTTTTTGGTGGGGAATAATAAGTACCAAAATGGACTGTGTACAGCATTACCTGTCGAGGCTTCAGGGAGGAAAAGTGGAGCAAAAGACGAGAAAAAGGAGAAAAACAATAATTTGTACAATTCAGAAACTGTATAATCAATCCCTAACCCAAGCTGGCTGTTGTTAATAATATTTTTAAAAATCCTGTAACTGTTTATTAAATGAATTTCTTTATATAATAGGTACATTAAAATCAGTATGTGAAAATTGTCTTGACCACACATAGCCAATGCTTCTTAGAGTAAACACACTTTCTAAATAGGCTTAGCATTTGGCTGCAGCCTTTACTTAAACAATTGATTAACAATTGAACAGAATATAACACATGCAGCTTTATTCTACTTTTCTTTCATGTACCTCACACACACACACACGCACAGTTAATAAATACCTGGTGACTTGTTGAGTTGTTCTTGTGAATTAGCAATGGAACATGATGCATTTTGCTAAAACCTTTTGGATCAGCCCTCCCTAATGAAGAATGAAGCCCTCATCACTTTAGCTCTTATTTCCATTGTGATTACACAGAGATACATTTATTTGAGACTCTTAGGAAATGTTCCTAAATCCCCTAAATATGTCTATGTCCAAATCACAATTTTATTCATTGAAAATAAAGAACAAAACATTCTCAGTACCAATCAGTGCTAGGACGACATAATTAAAATAATCAAATACCTAAATGAATACCAGAGTTCACCAGCCTTAAATCTAGAATTGCACTTCTTGTTCTATATCTATGATATTCTGGAAATGGTTTTTTACAGTTGCATTGTAAATCTTAAATAAATATAATTAACCCAAAGGAGCAGCCAGAATATGTCAGGAAATGAACAAGGGTTTTTAAATCAATCTTTGGCATTTCATATGTTTAAAGAGTAAATCCCAGCTAGTGGGTGAGTCTGAGGCACTTCTTATGGAGACAGTAGATATCACTTAATACCAGTAATACTCTGGCGTTTATCTTGATTAGTAATGAAATAGTCATCTGCCAAATGCAGGCAGTAAAGTGGTACTAATCAGAAAAATAACAGGAAAGTTACTTCTGAACTAATTGTCCTTCTGCTAAGTAAAAAACTAAAGCACTATGAGACTGCCTAAGCCTTTAAATAACATTCTTGGCAATAAAAATGCACAATAAAGGTTTAATGACATAAAATGCAAATATTTAAAGGCATAGTTTTCTTGCATTTTTTTCTGAGTTGAAAATAGGACTATATGTAGAACCAGTACCCCTGAAATAGTTCTACATCTCAAAATGGGTATATACATCTAATAACAAAGTATTGTCAGTTTATATATGCTTTCACTCATATTTACAAACCTGCTAGGTACTATAGTAAGACCATCTCAAATTGTCTTATTTAACAAATGACTCACAGAGGGCATGTTAGAACATTGGAAAAACCAGGAGTCCTAGACTGATAAATTATTTTTCCATTATTTATATTAACAAAATCTGTAGAACAATAGGTGGAAAGTCTAATTACATATTGAGAAACAAAAGTTATTATGTGGAGTTGACAAAGTAAATACACAGGAATATATAGGTAGTTTCCCCAAACAGTCAAATCTATTAACCAAGATTTAATTAAATTTGCTACAGAGGTGTCAGTGCAGTTTTGAAAAGTAGCAACAAGTGTTAATTTGTCAACTATATTTTATCACTCTAAGTTTTGACTCACCCTACATTGTCATCATAAAATTTCTTTTTGTTCACTTCCCTTGTACAATTTTGGGAACAACTTATATTGACAATATTTTTGGCATTTGACACATCTCATCTTTTGACAGAGGGCTTGTTTCTGTCTGGGTGTGAACACTCAGATGTCTATCAGTTATAGAGTCACAGCACAAATCAACTTAGATGAAACACTTGGGGTAATTAGCATTTCCACACTACTGTGAAAACAAGCTCTTAACAAGATGACCATTGATATTAGTGATATCTGGGCTTTGTAAAGGAAAAGGCTAATAAGCAAAACCAATCTATTTCTCCACTCATAATTTCATCACAATGTGCAAAGTGAATTTCAAAATGACTGATTTTGTCATGCATTGTGAATCCTGGTAAGTCACAATCCTCCTTAGTGAAACTTTCTTTTCTTCATCAAAGTACAGATGTCTTTGGAAAAAATTCCCAATGTTAACAGGTATGTAAAGTCTGTTTGTGTCTCATTCCAAAAATCAAACAACTCGATTTTCCACAGAAGACATAATAAATATACAGTTAATCACATTCGAATGGTAATCAAATCATGCATAATAGATCCTTCTCCAATGTCCTTTTTTGTCTTATTTTTAAACACTGACTTCATTTCTGTCCAATAAGAGATTGTAATCAATTACACCCACCTTAAAAACCCTGTATCTAATGCAGTTATGTATAAAAAGAAATGTTTTCTATCTTTCTACCTACATATTAAGTACTATACATATACAGCCAGATAACAGTTTCTAAGTTTTCCTAAGGAAAACTAGTGATTGTCCTAAAACATAAGCATTTTCAAAACAAATGCACACTAAACAAGGAAGAATCGAGACAATTAACTAGGGTCACTGACATTAGCAAAATCTTTTATATCAGATTTCATCGGCATTCCCATGGTCTTGCCTGAAAACTCTCCACAAGTGCTGCATACACACATGATTTCTGATGGCATAGCAGCATCTGATCTTAAAGAAGAAAAAAAAGCATCTAATTCAAAAGATTAAAAGCCAAGCAAATATAAAACCAATATATCAGCCAGCACATAAAGAAGTATATGGATTTGCCTGTGTTTGTCGACTGAAGCATTCAATTTCCACTGCACTTCTTGCTAAGCAGATTCCGGCAACATGCTTACTGTGAAGCTCAATGAGCCCCATTCAGTCAGGCTTAAGAGAAACTACTGTGTGACATAGCATATGAATACATTTCAAGTGATTCATAAGTGAATAAAACCAGCAAGATCCACCTTCCCCACCACAAAACCAAAAAAATCACATTAGAAGCAGAACATGCAAGCCAAATGTGTAGAAAACATTACCTTATGTCCAGGATATGCTGAGATATCTTGCTTGCCTAACAGTTTCAATGATAATACTTTCTCACTGCCACTAAAGAATTAGAGAGGAGGGGACAGAAGAAGAGAGGAGAATAGAAGAGAGGGGATGAGGGGGGAGGGGAAGAATGTTTCCCTCTCAAAGCATTGCAGTGTAGCCCCATGGTAAGCCATGATCTGATGTGTGTGTATGTGTGTGTGTGAATTATTTTTGCATCAAACCAATAATAAGCACAATTACCCCTACACAGGTTACCTATTAAACATCCCCTACTATATAACACCCTCAAGTAACTTAGAACAGCAATACATTGGATCAGAAAGTAGTCTAATTTATATGCTTTTACAATTCATTTCTATTCCAAGATCTTCTTCTTAGACTCCCAGAAGTATAAAAGTAAAGGTCGCTTGGGACAACTTATATTTATGAGTCTCTGGGCTCAAAATTATCTGAAGCTTTTTTACCTCTGTCAATTCCAGAATATGTCTCTTCTGCACAGGATAAAATAACAACGAGAACTTGCTAACTTAATTGTCTTATATTTTGTTAGAAATAGGCTGTTATTCAAATTTAAAGAAGCATATAAATATAATCATTTAGTTGACATCAGCCATAAAGTTGCACAATTTAATCTTCATAATTCAGAAAAGGTGCATGAAACTTAGGGTATATAGCTCTAATTTGAATTTCAAAATATTTTCATAATTTGGAGATAGATAAAAGTAAAACACAGTATTTGAAGAATCATAATCTTGTCAGTATTGAATAAATGTCCTTATCCCTCCCAAATTCTTTATTGCACCTGGGCCCAGCATGTAAGTTTTTATTTCTCTCCCAAATATAATTATTAAATACATTAAAATGTATGTTTTTAAAAATACTGAATTTATAGCTCTCTTCTACTCATCCTCATATTATTTGCCACAAGTAGATAAGAGTATCCACCCAGAATAACAGGAAGATGGATTAAAGCATTCCCAGTTACCTTGTCATAGATGAGAAAATAAACAGTTTTTTTGTAATATATTAGGGCATGAATTCTTGGAAAGAGGTTACATATTATATAAACAAATCACCCTTTTTCTATCTATAAGGTATACATACAACTTAGGCAGGAAACATTGATTCTAGAAATATAGGACTGGTGTCTTTTGCATCTTTCCTGTGGTGATCCTAAATATTCTCTTTTACTCAAAAGGATTTGCAGCCAGGTCAGCATTTACTATCTCATTGCCTAAAGTACTCTGTGACATTACTGTGCTCAGAAAGGAATTAATTGAAGGCCAATTTAGCAGATTTCAGTGTAGGCAATTTTCTATTTGTAATGGCTAAGTTAAGGAAAAACCACTCATACTGACTAATTTGCTATATAACTGCAGTAAATTTCAGTTTTGAAAAACCTTTAGGAATGAGTCACTTCAATCAGCACAGTTTTTCAGATAGCTAGAGTTTATTTCTTAACCACTCTCCTTAAGAATAAAACCAATACCAATGTCTTGATTATTGATGCTTTGTAGTATAAATGGAAATCAGGGAGCGTGAAACCACAAGCACTATTCTTTTGAGGTAGTATTTCTTTGGCCATTCGAGTTCTTTTGTGGTTCCATACAAATCTGATAATTTTTTTTATCTCTCTTGTGAAAGTGTGTTTGTGGGATTTTGATGAGAATTGCATTAAATCTGTATATTGCTTTGGGTAATATGGCCATTTTAGCAATGTTGAGTCTTCCTATCCATGAACATGAACTATCTTTCCATTTCTTTGTGTCCTATTCAATTTCTTTCAAAAATGTCTTATAGTTTTCCATGAATAAGTCTTTGTTAAGTTCATTCCCAGGTATTTCATTCTTTTTGTTGCCATAACAAAGGGTATTGACTGTCTCATTTCTTTTTCTGAAGATTCGTTATTTGTATATAGGAATGTTGTTGATTTTGTACATTGATTTTGTATCCTGCAACTTTGCTGTGTTTGTTTATTGTTTCTAATAGTTTCCTGGTGGAATCTTTGGAATTTTCTATATAAAGGATCATGTCATCCGCAAATAGTGACAATTTAACCTCTTCTCTCCCAATTTGGATACTTTTGATTCCTTTCTCTTGCCTGATTGCTCTGGCTAGAACTTCCAGTACCCTCAAGAACATCATGCTAAGTATATTAAGCCAGATGGAAAAAACCAAGAACCATATGACTTCACTCATATGTGAAATTTAAAACTGAAAGCAACAAAGAAAAAACAAAACAAAGCAAACACTCATGGACACAGTCAATAGTTTAGTGGTTAAGGGCAAGGAGGGAAAGGGTGTGAGAAGTGGGAGGAGATGAGAGAGGAGGGAGGGAGAGCCAGATACATGATGATGGAAGAACTGACAGTGAGTGGTGAACACACAATGCAACACATAGACGCGCTGCAGAATTGCACACCTGGAACCTAGGTAATTCTTATTAACCAATGTCACCCCAGTAAGTCTAAAAAGAAGAATAAAACAATTCTGCCTCTATCTTCATTTTGATTAATGCTAATATATACTGAAGTAAAAATACATAAAATAAAAATAGAACCTAATTAATAGGTGTCCTTTTTTATTTTCATGTTTTAGGCAAGTTAAAGTTTAGCACTTGAGAACATTGTTCCTCCTTAGAAAATTTTTTCCTATGTATTTAAATAAAGAACTACATATGTCTGCACACACACACACACACACACACACACACACGGGCTGTCTGGAAAGTCTGCAGCCACGTAATATGAAAAATAGGAGCATTTATGGCTGGATTTTTTCTGGACAGCCCTGGTATATACAGCCTTTGGCACAAATAATGCCCCTTTTTCATAAGCTGGTAATCTATACCAAAATCATAAGCATGTGATTCTGTAACATAACCACACATCATTACATTAACATAATTACTTTAAAAACGGTGTTACTTCTGCCATACTATACACAAACACACACTGTGTGTGTGTGTGTGTGTGTGTGTGTGTATTTTTATTAAAATATAGTTAGTACACAATAGTTGCCAGAGAGGAGAGGGCTGACAAGGGGGAGGGGATATTGAAAAACCTATATATTTTCTAATCTTTTCTTTTTGACTAATGTTTTAATGAGTTAGGGAACTCACTTGGAATTGGAATAGTGTACTGTTATTATGCAATGATGCCCAGGAGACCTGATTCCTCCCTTGCTAAATAAACCTAGATTGCTGTTTTTCGTTTCTGGGTTATATTGCTTTTCGGTCTCTTCCCCATCTTTTGTCAGACTGTCAGCTATCAGTTTGGCTGCCAGTGTGCTTGCCTTTTGTAGCCCTTCTTCTCACTTGGAATATGCTGAGGATTTAGAAACCAGATAACCACCCTCATGAGAAGTGTAGGGAAAGTTCCAAAGGGTTCTCCTGTGAATAATATGCATTAGCTTTTAACCATCATTTTTATTGCTCAGATAACATTTTTTTATTTCTTTCTTATTTTGAAATGTTATTCTGAAAAGGTGAGATTGCTGCATTGTTAAGTCCAGTTAAGTAGAGTAATGGTAGATAATTCTGGACACACTTGTCTAAGAGTCACCTCCATTTAAAGATTGTCATCTAATTCTTAGCTGACTTGCATAAATTTGGTGAGAGGAAAATAACTTCGCAGCATGGGTATTATGAAGTAATGTCACAGAGACAGTCACACAGTTCTTGGAAGCTTATTATCCATTACAATGGTTACCAGACAATGCTTATAGGTCTACATAGTGTATAGGTAGTTTTGTACTCAGGAAAAGATACTTGAAGAAAGTAATAGCTCTATCCTCTTAAATGTAATGAAGATAAATCACCTTAAAAAGTAATAAAGTTATAGGTGATACAATTTTTAAATGCAACTTCTTCCAGCACACAGTCATATTAGAGTAATTCATCTTTCTGTGTGGTTACACTACATTAGGAGGCAGGAGAACTTGGGTCCCATTTTGGTTCTGACACTAATGTGCTGCATGGCCATGGGCAAGTCATCTGACCTCTATAGGCTATGTTCAAGTTTCTTGACTCTAGATAATCTTATAGGATAACTGTGAAGATAATGTTAGATTATGTCTGTAGAAGCCCTTTTATAAAAAATGTAAATTACATTTGCAGATATGAGGTATCATTATGCCAAATAAATTAAACAGGAAAAAACAAACCCACATCATATAGGATTATAAACATTAAGACTATAAATGAGCCAAGGGAACCTCACATTTCATAGCTTTTGAAACTGAGACCTAGAAATTAGAAGTGACTTACCTTCAGTAATCTAATACCAAAATAAGCAGAAATGAAACAAGCTATTAATTCTGTGATGGCTTTTGTGCCTCCTCTATTTTGTCAGTGGATATTCAAATACAACTATGGGTAAATGTCAGAGCTTTAATTAGAACAACAAACAAACATTAAATTTCTTGTTAAACTGGGCAAGAGTGGAAGTGAAATCAGGGACATGTGAGTCCAAGTTGATGGGCATAATGCCATGAAGAAAACGGCAGTGCACACATGGATTAAACATTTTTCTGAGGAGAGAGAAAGCGTCACTGATGAAGAGAGGTCAGGGCTGCCAGTAACAAGCAGAACTGATGAAAACATTGCAAAAATTCATTGAATTATGCATCAAAATCATTGGCTGACTGTGAGAAGCACAGCAGACCAAGTAAACATCAACAGAGAAACAGTCAGGAAAAATCTTAACTGAAAATCTTGGCATGAGAAAGGTGTGTGCAGACATGGCCCCGAAGGAGCTCACTGAACAAAAGCAAAGGAGAGTGGAAGTTTGCCAAGACCTTTGGGAGAGGCAAGACCATGTTTTGAGCCCTGTTATCACTCATGATGAAACATCTGTGTACCAATACAACCCTGAAACAAGGCATCTAAATGAACAATGGAAGTCAGCCAATTCTCCAGAACCAAAAAATTCCATCAGTCCAAATCAAGAGGCACAGCAATGTTGCTAATCAAATTTTATATCAGAAGGATTGTTCATTATGAATTTTGTCCAACTGGACAAACAGTCCACCAGGTTTACTATTTGGAAGTGCTGAAAAGGCTGTGGGAATAAATTAGACAAGAACGACCTGAACTTTTCACCAACAACTCATGGCTCTGGCATCACAATACACCAGCTCACACAGCACTGTCTGTGAGGGAGTTTGTAACCAGGACACACATAACTGTATTGAAACACCCTCCCTGCTTGCATGACCTGGCCACCAATGGCTTTTTTCTTTACCCCAAAATAAAGGAAGTATGAAAAGGAAGACATTTTCATGACATTCAGGACATCAAGCGTACTACAATGACAGCTCTGATGGCCATTCTAGAAAAAGAGTTCCAACATTGCTTTGAGGGGTGGACTAGGCACTGGCGTCAGTGCAGCTTCCCAAAGGGAGTCCTTCGAAGGTGACCTTAGTGATATTCAGCAATGAGGTATGGAGCACTTTTTCTAGGATGAGTTCATGAAGTTCATTGTCAGACCATAATTCATTGGAGCCCTGATCTGTGGAGAGTAAACATTTGATTACTCTCCAGTTCAGAGGTGGCCTGTGATAATGCCATTGGAGAACTAATATCTTTTGGGAGGCTTGTGAGTCTCAGAAAATAGACACCAACTGGGAACCAAATAGAGAGTGGAGGGAGATGTGGAGAATGAGCTATCACTTTCTGAGTTGATCTGTCCCAAGTCTGCACTTGAGCATGTGGGCTGTGAGGATAGTTGGGAGAAGAGGCAAGTAAAGTAGGTGCAGGGAGGAATGAAAGGGAAGAGCGAGTGGAAGACGTCCAGCTATGTGCCTGGCAATTAAAATCCATCATTGTATGAGGGCTCATCTGGAAAGTATACATCATGTGAAAACTAGAGGCACTTATGGCTGAATTCTTTTTCTGGACAGCCCTCGTATTTATACCTCCCAAGGTCCCTATGACATATTTTCTAAATCCATTTGAGAGATATAGTAATAGTAACACCTACTAATGTGACAGATACTGTGTTAATAACTTGCATTTATTCCTTATAATTGTCCTAGAGTTGTATTACCAATATCATTATTACATTTTATTATTTTACATTTACATTGTCATAGCATTATCTCATATGATTATTTCTCTTTCACAGATGAAGAAACAAAGTTAGAGACCTTAAACCAACTTAAAAGTAGTATGTCTAAGCCCATCCAGGTAGAGTCCAAACCCCAATACGTAACCATTATACTATACTGAATCTTTAACTAATTTTAAAAGAAAATACTATAGAGGACTGTATCTAGAGTTTAGAGGCTCTTTTTTTTACATGCAGTTTATTTTATTTTAAAAAGATTTTTATTAAAATAAAGCTAACATACAATGTCATATGAGTTTCAGGTATACAACATAGTTATTCAACATTTATATACCTAAAGATGTCTCTCAAGATATCCATTCTGCCAAGATGCAGAAATATAGACTGAATAAGAATACAATCAAGTTGGTTGAATCTGATCAGCAGGCAGTTCGAAATGTCAAAATGTAATATGTTTTCCTAAATGGCAGTGAACTCTTAGACTGTTAATAAAAATGTAATACTATGAACAAGGGAGGTACATAAGTAATTACTAAATGATATAATAGATGCATAACAAGATAAAATTGAGTCATTCATTCACTGTTAGCAAGAGTGCCTAACTATATACCAAGCTCAGTGTGAAAACATTCCTGGTTTAAATCCCAGCTTCAATACTTAATTGCTCGATAAACTTGAACTAGTTACTTAATACACCTCTGTGAAAACTCCTGTATGAAACATACATGGTCATATCTTAGTACTAGAGGCAAGCTCATATCCTGATACCAGAGACAATGATAACACAAATAGTGAGATCTGGAGCAAAAACATACACTGGATTCTAAATACCAGATTTTAAGAGGTGCCTTTCTAGACTGGAGCATGACATAGCAGTTAAATGTTTCTGAGCACTTAACTCTGTGCTAGCCACTCTTCCAAGTGTCATGTTTGTATTACCTTCTTTAATCCTTACTACAATCTTCCAAGTTAGGTAATGGTATTATCTTTGAAACTGAGGTTCACAGAGAAAAAAAATTGAGTAAATATTACTTATTATTTGTAGAAAGAGCATTGAGCAAAAACAACCCAAAAAAAGCAGGATGTCTAGATTTAAGCCTTGACTTTGCCAATAACTTGAGAAGTTCATCTCGTACTTTAGCCTTTAGCGTTGTGTTGATCAAAAATGGGAAAGTAGCACTCTAAAACCAGCTGAGAACAATACATTGTCCCTGGCTCTTCAGCTCTGGTTTCATATGCATTTAACTAAGGAGTAACTTGACCCAGGCTCATGTTCCTAGCTGCAGGAGGGAGGTTTAAACTCATTTAAAGAAAAGTATTTTGTATACTTTGTACACTGGTCATTATTGGCTTGTTTCCAAGGCAACTGCCAGCCAGAGAAATAGTTTTTATTTGTTCCTCACTCTGAAACTCAATTTGTCCTTTCATTCCCTATGCCCCACCCTACCACCACCACCCTCTTCCTGGAATACAGCTGGCTCCTGCTTAATGGATGAGCTCACTAAAGATTAACTTGATGTTCTTGGTGAAGTTACCACTGCTACCTTGGTGTTCTCAGGACTGAAGCTATAAATAGTGGCACATGTAGCTATAGATTTCATGGCTGCTTACAACAATCCAATTAATGATTGTGCATGAACACATTAGTTAATCAAGATTACACCAACAGCATTCATTTATACTTCTTGTTTATTTCACGCAGATTCCCTTCTAAAGATCCAGCAATGATTCAGAAGAATTACTTTTTTGTTTTTCTAAGGTGAAAGTGGGTGTCATGGTAAATAAAAAAAAAAAACCTTGACTAGTAATAATGATAACTAAAATCTATTGCTTATCATGTCCAGGAACTATTTTAATCACCTGTTTGCTAGTAATGAGGTACCACTGGTATTCCCATTTTGCAAAAAGTCAACCAAAGCATAGTGAAGTTTGTGACTTGGGTAAGGTCACATAGCTAAAAACAAAAAACAAAAAACAACCAACCAACCAAACAAACAAAAAACAGAGAACTGGGTTTGCAGATTCAGGTATTCTGACTAAAACCCCACAATCTTAATTACTATTAAGCACTGTTTCTCAATCTTAGACAGTAGTTTCAAGTTTGAGGGAAGTTAAATTCTAATCGTGGCTTTGCTACTCCCTAGCTATATGACTTTAGTCATTACAACTCTTTGTGCTCCAATTTCTTCATCTGTAAAATACTGAGGTTGTATTAAATGTTCTCAAATGTCCTTTTTTGGCTTTAACAGTTCATGATTATATTTGCACACATGTACACACAAAGGTTTTTCTGTAGAGTAGTCCTTCATTTGCATAGTAATTATCACAAACCCAAACATAAGTACTGGCATTGCTTTCTCATGATTAAATTCTATAAGAGTATCTATATATCATTCTACCCCTTTCTATATGCATAACTCATCATAAAGGGACAAACAACAAAAGGGCATTGTAGCCTTCTATGTCCTATTTCTATTTGTATTATTTTTAAAACCCTTCTGGCAGAAATCATCATAGTTTAATCATTCCTTTTATTGTGTGCCATTTACAATACTACCTCTTTCCTACCCTATTATTTTCAAAGACATAAATATTTGTTCTACCTTGAATAGGGTAGAAAATAATTGTGTGACCTCCTGTAATAGTCATTGCCCTTACTTTTGTTTTAATGCCTAGTCCCAACCATTTCTGGCTATCTGTCCTTCTTTCTCACAGGCAAGTAGGTAAGACTTAACAGGGCAGAAAACCACAGTTGCCCCCTTGTTTCCAAACTAGGGAAATTCTTTGTGACCAGCCCACCAAGGCTTTATGTAGACCTAATTTTAGTTTAAGAAAGTAGTACTTGAGGTTTATACTTGACAAATGGATTAAAGTACTGACAGTCACACCTTAAGAATAATCTGTGTGTGTGTGTGTGTGTGTGTGTGTGTGTGTGTGTGTGTGTGTGTGATTTAGTGGATTTTAATCAAAGTAGTCCCTAGGCTACATCTTAGTTTTGCAGAGTCATGGTACAGTAGAATGTTTACAACATGAACAAATCATTTACTTGCAAAGGGAAGAATAGATTGAAATTATTTTTTTAGAACAAAGCTTAAAGTGAAAGCAACCACTCTTCTTAAATAAAACATATTCATTGAATGATTTTTTTTCAGTTCATCACTGGCATCTTAAAAGCCAAAGATGGTGTTTTGGTGTTTTCTGCTCCTTTTCTTATTACTCAGGGCATGAAGAAGAAAACCAAGGTAACTTAAAGATTTAACATACAAGCTTGAGGGAATAGGAAAAATAAAAAATATAAATAGTATATATAAATAACACATAATATTCATAACACTGCCCTTTGTTATCGTCATGAATTTAGGAAAGTGCCTTTACCTATCCAGGTCTCAATTTCTATCTACAAAAATGATAGTAGTCCTTTTCATGGGACTGGGCAATGAATACAAGAAGAATAGCCAATATCTGACAGTTAAGGTTGCAAACTTGCCACCAGATGCTTACATTGGCAGCACCACACAGACAACTTGGTAAGGTGTCATAACCTAGGGAATGGCCATCAGACCTGTTGTCATCCCCTGAATCTAACAATTAAGTTTGTGAACTTGCCACTGTACAGTGCTTCCAACATAAGCTCACAGTGGCAAGTTTGTGAACTTAATTGTCTCATTTGGGGATTGACGACCGCAATGATGGCCATTCCAGAAAAGGAGTTCCAAAATTGGTTTGAAGGGTGGGCTAGGCGTGGCCGTCAGTGCAAAGCTTCCCAAGGGGAGCACTTCGAAGGTGACAGTAATGATACTCAGCAATGAGGCATGTAGCTCTTTTCTAGGATGAGTTTGCGAAATTGATTGTCCAACAACATATACCTACTTTTGGGTCACTGTGTGTGTGTGTGTGTGTGTGTGTGTGTGTTTGTGTGTGTGTGTATACATCCACACACACACACACACACATATTACTCAGCCATGGATTATGAAAAATAGAGGCATTTATTGCTGGAACTTTTACAGACAGCATATACACACATACACACACACACACATATATATGTGTGTGTATATATGTTCATTCACATGCATATATATGTATATACCTATAAATTTATGTATACACACACACACACACACACACACACACACACACACATATATATATATATATATACATGTGTTTAATAGTTTTGAAAAATGAAGTAATCTTATTTATAAAACTTTATAATGGAAGTTTTCAAATATATACAATATATTTGAGAGAATAGAGAGAATAGTACAGTTAATTCCAATGTATCCATTACCCTTTTACAACAATTTTTAACATTTTACCAATCTTATATCATATATTCACACCAACCCTAACTGCCTACATTTACCTTTTTCCCCAGGAGTATTCTAAAACAAATCTAAGATATTGTATCATTTATACCATAATACTTCAGTATGCAGCTTTCACTGATAATGGGTTTGTGTTATTTTTTAATGCTATATTGCCACCATGTTATTATTACATCTAATAAAATTAACAATAATTCCTTAGTATCTTCTAATACCCAGTTGAAAGTATCTGTATAACTAGAGGTGAGCAAAGCATTTGTACAGCAATGGCCAAATAACTTCCTTAGGAAGTATATTAGAGTAAATGCCCAGATACTATCTTACTTATAAAGCAACCATCCTTGAAATAGTACGAAAAGTCTATGTAGTTACATTATTTGACAGCAGGACAGCCCAGATTTGAAGAAGAGACAAATCTGCAGAGGTCTCAGCAATTAGTGATTATTTTAAAATGAGCCAATATATGCAAGTTGTCAGTATCACTTAGGGCCAGTAGAGAGTATCTGACTATACCATAAGGTCAGAACTTGATTCAAAGGGAGAACAAGGCAAAATTTTAGTCTACAAAATCAGGAAGGGTACCAACAGAAGCTCTTAGTTAATGGAAGGTGAAGTATAGAGTAAGAACCGAATTTCCAAGGCATTCACTATCAAGATAGAAAGTCAGAACAAAAAGATTGATTTGATGCTATACTAATGTGTTACTGAAATAGAGCTCCACAAATTCTCCCTAAGAATAGGGTTGATCCCAGAGTTTGGGCTTGGCCTCAGTTTGTAGGTAGGGATTATTTTCTCCAGCTCTATTATTGGTGAGCTAGCAATAGCAGTGGTAGGATTTGAGGGTAGAGTAGAAGAGTGGAGGTCATTTAGAGAAGGGAGTGGTGTTGTATCTAAGGACAAGGGGCATATGTGCCCCTACTTTCCCTTTGTGTGAGAGATAGAGGAAGTGAGAACAAGTGCATAAAATTGGAGGTATCAAATTATGGTTTTAAAGGAGCTAGAAAACTCTTTAAAAGTCTGTTTCTTTAATCCTTATATATTAGAGAGATAAAATTACAGAATAGCCACTATACCCCCCCCCTTTTTTTAACAGACCTTTGAGGAAAAAGGGATAAATAAGAGGTTAAGGAAAGGACACCCTCTTTTCTTGTACTCTTGCTTCTTCCAAGTCACTTTATAAGTGATTGCTGCCTTCCAGACCTCTCCAGAGTTGCTGCTTCTTCAGATCTAGACTGAAGAAATTGGACTGGTTTTAAATGATCTGATATATTAAATTATTTTTGTAGAGGCCTTATTTGAAGCCAGTAAGTATGTCCTTCAAAAAACAAGATTATTTCAAAGTAGTAGTTACTAACTACAAAGAGGTTTGAGGTTTACCTGATAAAAGTCAAAGTGAGTAAAAACTGAATGGGGTAATAAGCTCATTGTGTCTCCCAGTCCTGTCCTTCAGTAAAGTTACTGTCTTGCCTAGATATAACATTATGGCCACTGGAAAACAGTACTCTAGGGAACAATAACAACAAGTTTATTGCCTCTAACAAAATTAAATAAACCTCAAAACCATCTTCAGATCTCATTTATCCTCAGTAACTCTATCTCAACTAGCAACTTTCTAATTCTGATTTGGTTTCCTTCACTACTGGGAAAAAAGAATGTGCCTTGGGTAGAGAGCACAAGAAGCTATAAAGTAATTAATAAATTCTATATTGGAATCAGATCTAATACTGGTACATAAACATTTGATATCAAATCAGTAACTTCTGTAGTTGCGTAAAATGAGCAGATTTCCCCAGGCCCAGATTTCAGATTTGGCAACTACTCAATTTATTTTAGTGATCTCCCAGAGACTCTTTATCTTCAGGACAAATAGTAAAGTAATTGACAATGTTTGCCTCTGCTTCCTTCATCTTATTCTTTCTACTGCTTTTTACATCACCATGCTGCTTTTCTTCATTCAGGCAGCCACTGACCTTTCTAACAAACACTGCTTTTCATAGCAGATGTCAGTAACCATGCCTTTTCTAACAGGAGCATTTACAGTCTAAGTTAAGTAGCTCAGTAGTGAATGAAAGGTTCTAACCCCAAATTGTCCCCCTTAGGCACTCTTAAAATAGATCTATTTCAATTTGTCTTCTTGCTGTTTATCATCCCAATTTCAGTCTCCAGAAATGGGAATACTAAATTAATAATGACTACTGCTTTCCCTTACAAGATATTACCATCAAAGTTTCATACATACATGCATACATACATACATACTATATTTATATCCTCAGCACACACTAGAGTGCACAATACATGTTTTATGAATGAATGCATTTATGTATGAATGCCTGTAGGATCTAGACTATAGAAACTATAAGAGTGAAAAGCAACGCTGAGGCCAAAGGTTCCCTCTGCCCAAATTATCTCAATCACATCTAGCAACAAGAGGGACACTCTAACCTGTGAAACCATCTATATGCAACTTTTTTATGGAAACAGGAATATTTACATCCACCAGTCTGGAGCTGGCTAATTTTGTTTATATTTGCATCGTTAATATAAGAGTAAAAATGATAATGGCCAAATTAAAAAAAAAAACAGCACTGCCTGAATTTTAAGGTTAGAATGGGAGGGATAAAATATTATTCAAGATCAAAACAACTTCATGAAATACACTTGTGATTTGAGGCTCTGAAAGATCAAAGATATCCACATGACTGGATTTCCATCAGTATCTAAAATTGTACGTTATCTTTTAAGTTCCTGTATGATTGACTGTGGTATTACTTTCAATTATTAATATATTATTTGGTTAATTCTTATGATTAAGTTAATCTACTTTCTATTTGTTTATTAGACATTTGCACTTTAATATATTATTGTTATCTAATTCAAAATATTCAAAAACACTCTATCTTTATCTTCTTTCCCTCATAACAAGCCTGTCCCCTTCACACATTTTGTATTTTTTGTTATTGGTTTTATCTTCATCATTTTCACATAAGCTCCAAGTCTTGGAGGTACCGTGGTTCATTCCCTGTCTCCTCTTCCCTCTTAGCTATAGTCAATCAGTGGTCAAAACACATAGGTTATATTTCTACAATGCCTTCCTTATCACTAACATTTTCTTAACCATCTTTGTACTTTTAATTTTTTAAATTATTTAAGGCCCCAAGCAAATGACACTTTAACATGAATTCTACCATGGTTTCTCTAAGCCAAAGCCCATGCAACTAGATGGAGGTAGAAGTAAGATTATAATTTCATTCTGTGTCATTACAGAGCTCATCACACACACTGTCTCCTATGGAAAGGAAAGTTAATTCTAATAGAGTAGAAGTGTAGGGTGGGGACATGAAAAAGAAGAAAAGGTTAGAGGTAAGAAAAGGTAAGTGTGTAATCAAAAGCAGGGTAAAACATAACTAGAGGTTTAATGGGACAGAATTAATACTTTATGTTTTGAGACTGGAGCTTGCACTCTGGTGTGAAGCCCAGCTCAGAATCTTACGAGCCAGGTGACTTCGAGCAGCGTAACCTTTTTCAACCATAGTTTTCTTAACTGCAAAGTGGACATAACAATAGCTATGTCATAGACTTGCAACGTGAAAATTAAATGAAGTAGTATGTAAAAAAGTGCCTGCCACACAGAAGGTGATCAACAAATAGCAATTCTCTCCCCATCTACCCCGACCCCTTCATCTATACCTCAATTTCTTCCTTGTGGTAGAGTTTTGGGGTACATGTTGTATCTCTCCTATTAGAGAAAAGTGTAGGGATTTCAACTTATCCATATTTTTATTCCCACTCAAGCACCTAGCATGGCTCATTGCAGAAAGTAGGCACACGATTAATATTGAGTATACATCACATGTGGAGTACATGTGAAGTGAATTTCTATAGATTTTATGGAAAAGTAGATATTGATAACACTCATAGTTCTTTGATTATATTGATAGTACAAACAAACTGGGTCTTAGTTAGGAAAAGTCAAATGTTTGTGTATTAAAAGCATAGGTTGTTTTTAAACATTTAGTCAGACATCAATGACTTCACAAAGTTGAAGCTTCAGCCAAAATTAGTTACTTATTGACAAGAGCTCCAGTGAACATGGCAATGGATATTGTTCTCTGGACCTCAAGAAGTTCAAGAAATTTTTGTCCTTTATCTGAGGCACAGAGTTCTCATAGGCAACCTACTGAACTGTTGCATTTCCTTTGGGGTATAGTGTTTTGAGAAAGAATATTTATTGAAATTTCTTCATTGATACTTTCTTTAGACCATGACAGTTTAAGACTGACAAGATTGTGGAAGACTTCTTAAATGAAACAACAGTTCAGCCAAGTTAAAATGGTACTTTGAGAAGTTCTTATTTCAGCTTAACATCAAACTTGGTTTAATTACCACTGTCATCTTGGGTCTCAAACTGACTTCTGAGCAATATTGGAGACTTGCCAGGAATACAAGTGATATTCGAAACAGATATTCTGGATTCCATTTGATTCACATGGCATGGTGTGGTACTTGGATATTAATGATGCACCAGATTCTACTATTCATAGCTTTATTCAAGGACCCATTCAACTAATAAAATAAAAATATCTCCTCTTTTTCTTCCCTTAGACTTAGCATCCAGAAACTGTCCCACCCAGAGGCCTTGACAAATCGATGATTGTGAATCAGTGACATAATTCCACCAATCAGAGTAATGTCTCCCTAACAGTTTCTGTCAGCAGGACTCTCTAGAGTGTCAGCCTCTCATAGTTCTATTTGGTAATGTTCCTTTAGATTTCTGACTCAAGGCAACTAATTGTGTGTTACAATGCCAACTCTGAAGGGTAGTTCCCAACAGGGTTCTTCCATCTAAAACTTCTAGAACTGTATAGCTATTTCAAAGTATTTATTGAAAGATCATTGGTGGCTCATTCAAGAAAGAAATACCTATGATATCACTCTCTCTTCTAATCTTAGCTCTCCCCATAGTTTTCTAGATAATGCCCAGGACATAGCTCTCTAGATATTGCCAAGAAATATTAATATGACATGGCTTAGAAATAACTCTAACTCACCCTATTGATATTGCCTCTAAGAATTTCAATAAAGGCTCAATAAATTAAAATTTTGAAAATAAATCCAGTTTCATTTCATGTCTCCCTTTGATACAAATTGTATGTGAAAACTAGATTGGTTTGGAATTATGTCTGTATCTAAAGTGGAAATGCCAGAGTTCTAGGGGAAGTGATGGTCTTTTTGTTCCAGCTTTATTCTACTCTCTATTTGTTTTTGTTTGACTTGAAGAAGTATCACTTACAGTTATTAATCATCATAGTATGAGACCCATCTTTTCTGAATGTAGACTTGAAGTTTAGATTACATTTTGTAGTGTTTCCCTGTCATTCTACCTCATTAACTGGGCTACAATCTCTCACAATAATAAATTGCACGTTTTGAGTGTCAGACTTTTTTGTTGGTGATAATGCTTTCTCTCTTTTTTTAATTCATTTTTATTGTTAGACTTATTGGGGTGACATCTGTTAGCAAGGATTACATAGGTTTCAGGCACTTTCTCTCTTTTTATTAGATTTTATTCATATGTACTGATGCCCATACCTCAGTTGTTTCCTGATATATTTCCAAGTTTTGTTCAAAATGTTGTATATTATATGACTTTCTAATTTAAAATGCCACTGCATTTTAAGTAAAAACCCCCACAATTTTAATGATTCATGTAACCAAGTGACTTGATCAAGTCACTAACTTCTATGGGTCCCAGTTGCCTAGTAGTCTCTTACATTTTAAAGGACCAGATGCTTTTAAAAAATCATTTTCTACCTTATCCATTTGAATGAGGCAATTTTACTCTACCTTTTCCTTTAAAACCCATCAATATCAACAATAAGAATGAAGAAAATAACCTTCAGCTTTGATTAAAAAGAAGTAAATGTCTGCAACCCCAAATCACTAACCAAGAAGCATAACTTCTAGGTTCCACAAAATTGGTATCAGACTGAGGGAGGCATCTGGAAGTCTAAGCAAGCCTCCTCAGTCCTTAAGTAGATTTCAACAAAAGCAAGGTGTCACATTTTCTGAGCTCTGTCAGCTTCCATTTTAACTCCATTTTTTAAACCTTACTTTCCCTTTCTTGAACACTTTATTAATCTGTCTTAAAAGGAGTTAACTGTGTTTATCATTTACTTGATTAACTAGATAACTTATCTTTGAAATCGTGAATCTTTCCATGGTAATTGTATCTGGACCTGCATATTTTTCTTTTGATGTCTGCTGATTTTTTTTTACTCCTTTTATTTTGCAATATCTAGATGGATTTTAATGCAGATTCTTTTCTGATTATTCTTTATATTTTAGTGGGAATGGCCTTATTTGCTGAATAATAAGATGGGAAAGTAGGGAGAGATCCAGGGATGTCTGCAACTTACTTTGGGTGATCTTTTTTAGGAGTCCTTCTCATGAGGTCTGCTATTTTACTTTTCCTTAAGTATGTCACCCTTCAATTTTCTATGTTTTAGAGATAGGTGGAACTCACAGCAAGTCCTCTTGAGTCAAAGGCTTTCCATAGGCTTTCAGTCCTGTGATGTGACAATTGCTCTTTTCCTCTACCTTCTTCACCCCACTCTTTCTCCACAAGTCTTCTTTGGCTAAGAGGTTAGTGGTAAAGTGGAAAAAGAAAATGTCATTGTGATGGTTTTGACTTCACTCTGTTTTCATTAAAGTCTTTGAAAAGATTTTTTTATTATGGAAATTTTCAAACATAAAAAAGTATAGATAATAGTACATACACAATACTGTTATCATATCCAACAAAATAGAAAATAATGCCTTAATGTCTTCTAACACCTGGACTATGTCCCATTGTCCCATGTTGTCTTAAGAATGTTTTCTTTCTACAGTTAATTTGTTTGAATAAGGATTAAAACCAGAACCACATATTGCATTTGATCAATATGTCTATTAAATATCTTTCAATCCTGAGATCACTTTCTCCTTTTCTCATATAATTTGCTGCCTGAAGAAACTAAGTCATTTGTCCTGTAGAACTTCCCATGCTTTAGATTTGGCTGATTGCCCTCAGGTGTCCTTAATGTGTCTTTACCTCTCTTATGTCCTCAATAGTGGTAGTTATATCTGTAGATTTGATTAGGTTTGGTGTTCATGTCTTTTCTCTGTTGTTCCAAGGTATTCCACTGGGTCTTTCCAAGGTAATTTCAAAATTTTCCTGTTTCCTATCCATCTCCAGATCTCCTGTCAGTAATCAAACAACAAGTATAAAGGAAGGGGTAAAATAAATGAAATTGACAAAATTTCTTAGAATGTAGAAGCCAAAGAGATGAAAAACATAAGATAAAAAATAATAAAATTTGACAATTAGTCTAAGATATCCAACACCTCAACTAACAAGAGTTCCAGAAGGAGAAAAAAATAGAAAGATAGAGAAAAAATTATACAGGAATGAATTCAGCACATTGAATAAAAAAAATTCATGCACAATGGCTTAGTATAGTGAAAATATAGACACAAAGACTGTCAATGACTTTCAACAAAAGACCACAGGAATATACCTATAAATGGACAGTTGGACTTAGTATTCATTGCAGCAGTGAGAACAGACACCATAGGGAACTGTGCAAATCTTTTTATACAATGAGCATCTTAATTTTTCCCATTTCCTTTTTTCTAATTAGAATTGTCTCTGACAATTAATGGTAGCCTCTTTAAATTTCTCCAAGGCTTATTCTTTGGTACATTATTCATGTAACAATTTGCAGTAAATTATTTATTAATGTATATTTATATATACAGTATATGCAATTAGGCATACACAGAAGTAGAAGTACACAGAAGGTAATAATTTAAGATGTCTAACTACAGCTTGAAAATATAGGTAACTTTTTGGGATAGTAAATAAAACAGTATGTCATAATAAATTTTCCAGCCTATTTATCTAATCTGGATATTCATACAGGATGTGCATAACAACTGAAGATATTTTGATCAGTTAATCTTTCAAGTTTCTTAAGAGAAAGAAAAAGAGAAGAAGTAAAACAGAAAAAATGTTAGAGGGTGCCAGCTTCCCTCAAATAGCTTATTATTTCCTTTCTGTAAGTGGAGGGAATAAAGTTTCAATATAGAAAAAGAGATTTTGACATATGCATACAGAAAAGAGAGTTCATATAGCTAATTTGGTATAACATTGTCCATTGACAATTGTCTCAATATAAACAAGTAAAACCCAACAATTATTAATCCCCGAAATGCAGAAACAAAACAGACGATGTTTCCCACATAAAAAAAAAAAAAAAAAAATATATATATATATATATATATATATATATATATATATATAATCTTCTAGACAAATAAGACAGACAATTTTCTCATGAGGAATTTTTTCATTTTGGGTATCAAAAAAATCTTTTCAAAATGTTCAGGTAAATATTTCAGCTTATGATTTGCAAGACATTTTTCTTTTTGTTGCTGTTGTTGTTTACATGCTATAACTGTGACTTTTGGCTTTAAATCCTCAAGCAAAAAGGGGAAAGAGTATTGGAAATGTCAACATCAGGAGGTAATCCTGAATGTGGATTAGAGAGATAATTTTTTTGGTAAGAAATTAATTTTTTTAATTTTTATTAAATTTATTGAAGTGACTTTGGTTAGCAAAATTATTTAGGTTTCAAGTGTACATTTATATAATGCATCACCATATCAAAATTATTGGGTTACTGTCAAAGCAATACTAAGAGTGAAATTTGTATCATTACAGGCCTATCTTAAGAAACAAGAAAATTCTCAAATAAACAACCCAACATTACATCTCAAAGAACTAGAAAAAGTAGAATACATGAAACCCAAATTCAGCAGAAAAAATAATAAAAATTAGAGCAGAATTAAATAAAATAGAGAACAAAAAGACGAAAGAAAAAATTAATGAAGCATAGAGCCAGTTCTTTGAAAAGATTAATAAAATTGACAATCCTTTGGCTAAACTTACTAAGGAAAAAAGAGAAAAGACACAAGTAAACAAAATCAGAAATGAAAGAGAAGTTATGACCGGGTAGTATTATTTTCACTATAAGCCTTGTAATTTTTTTTCCACTTTGGAACTGACTTTAATGTAAATTTTAAAATATGTTTTTAATGAGAAGAAAACTTTCCAGAAGTTCAGACAGAGGCTATGCTGTAAACAGAGGTCAGCTGCCACCAGTATCAGGTGTGGGATAGTTCCACAAGAGGCCTGCTATCCCCTGCCAGCTCCCTGTAAGGCTCAGCAGCTGATAAAGCCTCATTCACAGTGTTGAGTAGGGTGGGGTCTCAGTGAGTCACTGGAGTGGAGTGAGCAGAGCTCACCAGACCAATTTGGATTCAGATTTGTCCATGGGCATGGGGGGGGGGCGAGGAGGGGCTCAACACAGAAAAGATGGCACCCAGCTGTTGGCTGCACCAGGAGGAGGACCCTGTACAGGGAAAATATCAGCTGTGTATTCAGTCCTTGCCCTGAAATTTCACACCTCATTATGACCCCTGTAGGCTTCTGACACCCCCTTGAGTCACCATCCTCCTGCTGTGAGCAAATTAGTCTGTGGGTGGGCCCTTTAAGAGGATGAGTGGATTTTCCACAGCCTTCTGTCCCACCTGGACAGTAGAAATCCCCACTGATTTTCACAGCCAGATGTTGTGGAGCTCCTCCCCTGTTCTGGGCTGAGGAGCTTGGCATGGGACTGGGATCCCTCCCTCTTGTAGGGGGAACCTCTGTGGCTGAGATATCCCTCCTGATTCTCAGCTGCCACAAGAAGATGTGGGGGTCAGCCCATTCCATGTCTCTGGCCCTCCTACCAGTCTCAATGTGGCTTCTTCTTTATATCCTTAGTTATAAAACTTCTGTGGTTCTCTAGGTTGATTGTTTTGGAATTTAGTTGTAATTCAGATGTGTTCATGGATGAGGCACACATAGTGTTTATCTACTCCACCATCTTGGATGTCCCCCCCCCAAGTAGTCTTCAAGAATTTTTCATGAATTGTCTCATTCAGTTGTTCTTATCAGAAAAGAAGTTATTATACTTATTTTACAGATGAAAAAATATTTAAAAAGTTTGACTCTCTGACAAAAGTCACGTATTTGTGGATGGGTAGAGTCAGCCTGACTCAATGAATAAAGCTTCTAACCACTATTATACTAACTCTAGTTCCCCATATCACTGTCATGTCTTTTTGTACTGTTCCTCACCCCAACCCATCTCATCCCTCAGTCACTTCAAAGGTCTTATCATTTTCTGAACACATCTTGAATTTTTAAAAATGTTCCAACATTATTTTTTAAATATTCCACATTTTTTAGGTTTAGTGAAATGCCACCTTAGGCTTATATTATATTCCCATTAGAGTAATTACTAGGTTCTATTTTATGCCTTTGATCTGTTTGCCTCTTCCTGACCTAGCACTAAATTTTAAACACTAAATTATGTTTACTAGTGGAAATCTTTCACTCTAACCTAGTTTATTTTTAAAAGTAATTAATAAACTTTATAAATTTTAAAAATAGTTTTAGATTTAAGAAAAACTTGAAAGAATATTATGGTCTCATATTCCTCACCCTCATTTTCCCTTCTTGTTAACATTATTATAGCATATTTATCACAACTAACGAGCTAATACTGACACATTATTATTATTTTAGTTTGTACCTAATGTTATTTTTCTGTTCTGGGCTCCTATTCAAGATACCACATTACATTTACTTGTCATATTTCAAGATGCTCCTTTGAGCTGTAATGGTTTCTCAGATTCATCTTGCTTTTTTAAATGACCAAGAATTTTGAGGAGCATGGGTTGGATGTTTGGTAGAACATTCTCATGTTGCATATTCCCTTCTCCAGTTCTCTAATCTGTCATCTCTCCAAGGAGTCCAGGTTCCTTTTATTGGAGATTGGTATCAGAAATCAAATTTTGGATCCTAGCTCTGCTCATTGCTACTGCAGTGTTATTATGTCTATGTCCTTTCAGGTTACAGAATGAGAAAATATGTGTGCATACTAACCCGTATATATACACATATCTATAATATTTCTCTATGTATCCATCTGTATGTATATTAAGCTCAACATGAGCTCATACTAATGTCTTCAACTCTAATGCACGACCATATGGATCATTCATTCTAGCCTTTTCCTCTTGCTTGACTTTAACCCCTTCTGCAACAATGAGTACCTAGGTTCCCACTATTTGCCATCATTTTTTTTTTTTTGCTTTTTGGTATGTGGGTAGCTCCCTGACTGGGAATCGAACCCAGGCTGCAGCACTGACAGCGCCAATGCCGAAGCCTTAAGCCACTACACCACCAGGGAACTCCCTGCCATCATTTTCTTAATGGTCCAACTCAAGTATACATGTATAATGATCTCAGAATTGTTAACCCATACCCTGTGGCAAACAACTATCCACAAAGGTACAGTGTTTATGTACAGGCTGTATTGTCTTTAATCGTACAGGCTTCACTCACTTCCAAAGTTACTTAGGTCATGCTCTTACCCTCAAATACGCCTTAGTGAGGTTTTTTTATATGCTTGTGTACAGTTAGAATATTTTGTCACATTCAGGACTCCATCCTGACTCCTAATTGATTTGGTTTGATTTTAACATGTTAAGGTTATTCTTTGTGCTATGAATTTCTATGGGTTTTCACAAATGTGTAGTATAATGTATCAACCACTACAATATCATATAAAATAGTTCCACTATCCTAAAAAATCTTTAGGATTCACCTAGTCAACCCTCCCCAAATGCCTAGTAACTATTTATCTGTTTACTGTTTTGCTTTTACTAGGATGCCATATAAATGGAATTAATGTAGTATTTAGCCTTTTGAGAATTACTTCTTTCACTTAGAAGTATGCATTAAAGAGTAATCCATGTTGTTGGTTGGATTGATAATTCATTCACTTTTATCAGTGAATAGTATTCCATTGTGTGGATGTACCACACTCTGTTTCTCCATTCAGTGATAGGGCATCACAGTTTCTTCCAGTTTTTGGAAATTATGATCAAAGCTGTTATAAACATTTGTGTTCAGGTTTTGTGTGATCATAAGTTTTCAAATCAGTGGGAAAAACACTTAGGAACATAATTGCTATATCATATGCTTAAGACTATGTTTAGCATTGTAAGAGCCTGCCAAACTGGCTTCCAATGTGGGACAATGGGGATACTGATTTATTGCTGGTGAGAATACCAAATGGTCCAGTCACAAAATCTGGTTGTGTGTTATTTGCCAGCTTTGCTTGTATATTAGCAATGCAGATAATACTACAGTAGTAGCTCATTGTGGCTTTAATTTGCATCTCTCTAATGACAACTGTTACTGGGCAAAATTTAAGTGCTTGACAACTGTATACCTTTTTTGGTAAGATGTCTGTTCATCTCTTTTCTCCATTTTTAATCAGGTTCTTGTTTTTGCATTGTTAGGTTTCAAGAGTCCTGCATGTTTTGATTTTGAAAATATTATTCCCCCATCTCTGACTTACCATTTCCTTCTATTAACAGTATGTTTCACAGAGTGGAAGTTTTTAATTTTAATAAAGTCTAATTTATCATTTTTTTTTAAATTTCATGGATTGTGCTTTCAGTGTTGTATCTAAAAACTCATTACCAAACCCAAGGGCATATAGATTTTCTCCTATGTGTTCTTCTACAAATATTATAGTTTTATATTTTGTATATAAGTCTGTGACCCATTTTTAAGCCACATTTTGTGTAAGGTATAAGACCTGTGTTTATGTTCTTTTCTCTTTTATTTTGCATATAGGTTTCCAATTTTTCTAGCACCATTTGTTGAAAAGATTATCATTCTTTTAAATTAAATATTCTCTGTAATTTTGTTACAAATCAGTTGATTATATTTGTTTGAGTCTATTTCCAGGCTCTTTATTCTTTTACACTGTCAATGTGTCTATTATTTCACCAATATTTCACTTTCTTGATTATGGTAACTTTGATTGTGTTAAGTCTTAAAATTTGGTAATGTGAATCTTCCAACCTAGTTTATGTTTTTAAGAGTTGTGTTGGCTATTTTTCCCTTGCCTTTCCATATAAATTTTAGAATCCAATAAAAGGTTGACTTGGATTTGATTGGGATTATATTGAGTCTGGAGATCAAATTGGTAAGAATTGACATCTTAACAATATTAAGTCTTCAAATACATCATGGAGATGTGTAACTTAAATGACAGAATTCAGGACTGCAGTTCTGCAAGAACTCAACGAGATGCAAGAAAACTCACATAGGCAGTTTAATGAACTCAGACATAAAATCAACCAACAACATGAATACTTGACCAAATAGACTGAAATTTCAAATAAGGACCAATCAGAAATTCTGGAGATAAAGAACTCAGTAAAAGACACAAAGAATGAAATAGTGACCTTAGGCAACAGAGCTGACCAGATGGAGGAAAGAATTAGTGATACGGAAACCAGACATCTGGAAATGATACAGAGGGAAGAAGAGAGAGACTTGAGAGTAAAAGAAATGAAGGAACTCTAAAAGAACTATTCCAATGGAGTTTATAATATTGTGAAATAAATAGAAGTAATCAAATAATCCCACAAAATAATGAATGATATATATGCACTGTGTATAGGGAACATATTTCAGTTCAAAAACACAGATGTTCTAGAATAAACTTCCTTTAAATTGGGGACTCAGGATCACATTGAATTGTTAGTAATGACCTTTTGTACACACACACACACACACACACACACACACACACTCACACACTGGAATACTAGCCATCAATTAAAAAAAGAATGAAATCTTACCATTCACAACATGGATAGACCTTGAGGGCATCATGCTAATTGAACTAAGTTAGACAAAGACAAATACTGTATGACCTCACTTATGAATCTAAAAAGTTTTAGAAAGTAAACTCAGATACAGAGAGAAGATTGGTTGAAATGGGTGAAGGGGTCAAAGGTACAAACTTCCAATTGTAAAATAAGTAAGTCATTGGGGATGTAATGTACAGCATTGTAAGTATTGTTAATAATAAAGTAATTCTGATTTCTCCATGTCTTTGAAGAAGTACTTACTCTATTAGTAAGCAATTAATTGTATAGTGGTGTGGGAAGGATTAAGGTCAGACAGGTTTGGCTTTAAATCACTACCACTTACTGAGTGGTCTTAGTTAAAAGGCTCTTAGACATTATGAAGATTAACTTGTTCATATTTAATGTAGGGATGACAATATCTGCCTACCTCTGGGTTTTTATGAGCTTCAAATATTGTACATCCATGTGTGAAATATTACACTGGAATTTCAAGGTAACGTGAAAGTTTTGGTGCCTGTTGACTAACTTTTAAATTAAACAGATAGTGAAAAATTTTAGGGACACAAGGGATTATATAGTCCAACACCCTTATTTAATTGACAGATAACTGAAGCACAGAGCAGTTATATGATTTGTCTAAGGTTTATGGCAAAGTTGGGATGTGAATGCTTCTGACTTCCAGTAATGACCCTATTCAGTTTGCTGCATAGACTTGCTTACTGCTTTGGTAAGCTTAATTCTGCTGCACGGAGAGTATCTAGACATGTGTGGTTATTATTGGCATTTCATGGAAGAATGTTTCATGTCAGAGAGAGAGATAATTATGAAAGCAATACTGTGATCAAATATTTTAAGAGGTCAAAGAAAATAGTAAAACTTTGAATTTTGCCAAGTACATATGCCCACACAAATATTTGCCTTAAGTAACTAAATAACATATATAACCCAAATTTCTAGAGCAAAATTAAGTTTACTCCCAAATAATTTAGTGGGGGGTTGAATACAGATATTAGGTTTTGTTTGTTTGCTTCCTGAACCTATTATTTTCTTTGAAAATAATTTTTTTAGGTTAAGGTTTCTTGTGTCCTTTGTGAATAAAAACCAAAGTAAGTCAAATATATGGTGACAGAACGAGAACTGACTCTGGGTGGTACACACATAACACAACACTCAGAGAATGCACTGTAGAGTTGTACACCTGGAACCTATGGAATTCTTGTTAACCAATGCCACTTCAATAAGTCTAACAATAAAAACAAACATCAAGAAGCTTCAGAATAACTTTTTTAAATAAGTGCCATCTGGATGGGTTTTTTACTTTATATTTATCTGATATATTACAATATTTAGATAAGCCTTTGGTATCAGAAAAAAGGCATTAGATTTTTTTGTTTTTTGTTTTGTTTCTTTGTTACTTTCAGTTTTATGTTCTGCATATGAGTGAACAAACAAATAACCCATGGACACAATCAATAGTTTAATGTTTATTTGGGGACAAGTGGGGAGGCGATGGAAAAAGAGGGAGAGGATGGGAGAGAAGGGAGGGGGAAGCTAAATATAAGGTGATGGAAAGAGAACTCACACTACGTGGTGAACTTATACAACAAGTTTACTGTAGAATTGTATGCCTGAGACCTATGTAATCCTTACTAACAGATGTCACCCCAATAAGTCTAACAATAAAAAAATAAATTAAAAAAAGAAACTTAAAAAGTTACAAAAAAAAAACTTAAGCTCAAGGAGATAAATTCACTTGCCCAAGGTCCTATGACATGTTAACAACAGAACAGATGTGAGAATCCCGAGGCTTCTCCACTACACCTCATGATGGACTGGATCTGGGAAGGGCTTCAGAGAAAGACCGTTACTAAATCAATAACCTTGAGCAAGTGCATTAGGCTTGGAGAAGTCCTCCCCAGGGTTATGTTATTTCTCTGTTAGGGGGAAAATAATGTAACCCTCCTCAGCCCACATTAGTCTGTGGGTAAAAGTAGAAACTTAGTAAGAGTCACAAAGCTGTATTTCTCAGGTTCCACCCCCATTAGTTCTGTGGGAAGTGCAACTTTTCCCTAATTCTTCCCAGTTAGTCCTTGTAAGCCCCAGCATATATCTCAGCCAAGTCCTGGGCCCTGTCCTATCTACTTCCCTTGATTTATCCCTCCTATTTGCTTTGGTTATTTGGGGTAATGTCCATAAAAGAAAAGAAAAGAAAAGAAAAAACGCATTAGAATTTCCAGAGAATGTTTGACAATATTGGTTGATGAAGTTCAGAGAAAACTATTATGCTATGGGTCTTGTCTGCTTTGACCTGAAATGAAGTAGCTAAATAATTGTAATTGCTATTATCTTCTGTTGGGTGTAAAGTACAGCTGAAGTGACATTTTCCTTGTATTTGCTTTCCTGTTCTTTGTAAAAAAAAAAAATTTTTTTTTAGGGAGGTCTAATGTGTTTTCCTCTCAATAGATTGGAAGTATTATGAGGTTAGAGGGAACTTGTTTATTTTGTCTTTGAACAACCTCCTCCCGTGTTCCTTTCTTCCAAACATACAAGCACACAATGTCAGTACATTGCTTAGTACATTGAAATTATTTGATACAAAATAATTGAGTTTATTTCCACAAGATATGTAATACAGAATTCTCTGTTCTGAGAATAACAATTGCTAGATGGGTGGATCAACAATGGCAATCAGATTGTCTGAAACATTTTAATGGGTTGGGCTAAAGCTGCTATTTAAGCAGTCAGATCAGTACAGCTTAGAAGAGCTGCTCTGAAGTAGAGGAGAGTGAGACAACTGGGACTTCTTGATTTAAGGTCAGTCTAATAGGGCAAATAATTACAAAATGAAAGTAGAAAGGAGGGAAGGCAAATGTGGAATTAAGAAGGAGCTATGTTTTGGGCAGTATCCATTTATGAACTGGCTTTGTATGTTTGATTTCAGGTAGTTTTCCAGTACTCAAGATAGTTTTATTTCGTCTTGTAGATGTATTACTATATTATTACTATTTCTAAATCACTTTCTCATACTAGTAAAGGAAGTGTTAGGTCTAGGTAAAGTAAGGGGTATGTAGTAATTGTTTCATTTGCCAAACACAAGATAAGTATCTTGTTTGGAAATTCTGCTCTGTGTGTGTGTGTGTGTGTGTGTGTGTGTGTGTGTGTGTGTGTGTGACAGAGAGAGAGAGAGAGAGAGAGAGAGAGAGAGAGACAGAGACAGAGACAGAGACAGAGAGAGACAGACAGACAAAGAGAGACAGAGAGAGAGACAGACAGAGAGAGACTGAGAGAGAAGTGGAATACTTCTTTTTCACTCAAAACAAGTTCAGCCATTTAAATATACAGATAAACCCACCCTTATTTGGCTATGGGCTAATCCATCTTTGTGAGAATATATAAGAAAGGGAACTAGGTGGTTGGCCTGGGTCTTTGAGTGAGATATCTAGTGCTAAAAGGTGAACACATTTTCAATAATTTGAACTTATATTTGGCAAGGAATAAATTCATAAAGTGCATTTGATGGTCTTTGTTAACCCTATCTTTTTTTATGTGCTAAAGTGACCCTCTTGTAGCCAGAGATTATAATTATAATTTGATACGTATGCCTCATGGGAAAAAGGGAACATCCACTCTCCACACACACACACTCCTCTGCATTGCTGTTTCTTTTGGCAGAAAAGAGACATTGTTTCTGACAACACAGAAGCTGTACTATAACAACTGTTTCAGTTTTTGTTCTCTGGATAAATTTAGTTAGGTTCACAGCTAATTCAACCCTTGTTCTTTCTAATACTTTTATTCCTGGACATCTTAATATGGGGGCATTTTTGACACTCATGTAGTTCTAGTATGATGTTACATGTATAAAACTATAAAATTCAGAATGTTTTCTCATTTCTTTTAAATCTAAGTCCTGCCACATTAACAGATGAAGTTTTGTTTTGTTTTGTTTTCAAGGGCAGAGATAGTGATAATCAAAATGGTTGGCCAGAGGCAAAATTATGGAGGCTACATTGTATAGCACAAAGGGACTAAGATTGGGAGTCAGAGCCCTGGGTTCTACTATGACCCTGGCTTATTGGCTAATGAAAATCTAGTTGCTTAACTTTTTTGGCCTTCAAATTCCTTATTGGTTAAGGAAGATAGTGAAACTAGATAATCACCATGGTCCCCTTCAGCTCTAATGTTAAGGGACTAATTCTTAAACATGGTAAATCAGGTCATCATATGTGTGAAAAGGCCAAACACCCTAATAACAGAAATCATTCTTCTTTTATCAAAGAGCACAATACCATGTCTATTAAGAAAGAATAAGAGATGGAGAATAAAATTTTTTAAATCCTCAATTTTAAAAACATTGTTATTTACAATTTCTAACCCTTCATTCAATGCTTTAAAGCTTATATTGATGTTCAAAACCTCATCAAATTATATTTGTATTAGTTCACCAGTCTTTCTAGTCTTTATTCTAGTTTTTCCCCTTTTCTCTCTAGCCTCCATGTTCAAGGAAATCCACTGATTAATCTGAATCAAATCAAAATCTATGAAGCTATGTCATGGAACTGTTTTCTATGGTGCTAAAATTGGACTTTCAGAACCCACATACTCTAGAGAGACAGTAAAGGACTAGTAGTTTTTGAGACAATAAAGGGAACATTTTACATTTCTCAAGAAACTGATGAAAATATATAGGAAAGGCAACTAGGTGGTTGGCCTGGATCTTTGAGTGAGATGCCTGGTGCTAAAAGGTGAACACATTTTCAATAACTTGAACTTCTATTTGGCAAGGAATAAATTCATAAAGTGCATTTGTTGGTCTTTGTTAACCCTGTCTTTTTTTTATGTGCTAAAGTGACTCTCGTAGACAAAGATTATAATTATAATTTGACCTGAGTTGAGTGTTGTATAGTGATAATGGTAAGAGAATATATTTAAAAAAGAGAAAAGTAGTTATGGGAGTTGACACTATGTGCTTAGCAAGAAAACCCACATGACTAGAGCAGAAGTGTCTTCTTAGAAGGGTACACACTTTAGAGTACTTTAAAATTCTGGCAATAAAAAAGGTAGTCAATGTAGGTTTTAACCAGTGACTTTTGAATACAGATCTCTTGCTTTAGATTTGTAGTCAGGATTCTACAGCAAATGCAGCATCATTCCACAGTTCATGCTCATTTATTCCTGATCCTTACCTCCCTTCTCTTTACTTTGTGCACTGGTTCAAGAAAACAAAGGAGAACATTACATTCACATTCACACATCATGTTTCCTTTTTAAAAGTACCTATACCATGTCTCAGTGTATAATTGACAAACTAGCTTAAAACACATTCTACCTTTTTCATGTGTTTTGGTAACTAGGGCATATCATAAACTCTAAGAGCTAAATGCCACCTTTTGAACAATTATTGTAAGTAACGATTGAGTACCATGCACTTGTTGTTTAATTTAAGAAATTAAATTTTCTAGTGTTTACAAGAATAGAGCCGTGCAAGTTCATCATGAAGAGTAATGTCTTTTGTTATTTCTTAGAGGGGAGGCAACATAGTAAGATCACTGGAATTTATACCTTGATCTGCTGTTAAAAATGCATATGACTTGGTAAACACTATTTTACTCAGAGGGCAAGTTCCATTATCCCTTCCAGCTTTAATACTTTACGACTTACTGAAACTTATTTCTGAAGAAAACTTTCAGTTCACTATAGTATGTTTTTCTATTTGAGAAGAAAAGAACTTTATATAAAACACCCACTAGTGTAGATTTTAATAATGTCTACTATGTCTGTTTCCAATTTTTTGTTCATATGCACATAATAGGCTGACCAGATGTCCTGTTTTTAAATGGGACAGAAAACAATGGTACTGTCCCATTTCAAATGTTACGTCTGGTCATCCTACTGACACCTTGAATTTAGCCCAGTGAGACTAGGCTGACTATACTTACTGTTTGAAATGGACAGCACCATTGCTTTCTATCCCATTTAAAATAGTACATCTGGTCAGCCTATCTAAAAGATTTCCTTTCCCTTTCTGTCTACCTCTAAATTGAACTCTTATATGAGTCTTCTGATTGGTGTCCTTACTTTCAACCTCTGTTGGTTCTAAATGCAAAGTAGAAGGATTCCCTGGTGGTGTAGTGGCTAAGCTTTGGTGCTCTCAATGCTGTGGCCCAGGTTCAATTCCCAGCCAGGGAACCACCAAAAAATAAATAAATAAATAAATAAAAATTAAAAATAAATGCAAAGGAGGTGGTTGGGAGCAGGGAAAATACTGTTTATAGAAAGCATCTGTGTCAGCCCACAACTTAGTGCTTCACTTAGTAGTTTTGTCTGAGTCAGGATTTATTATAGCAGCAGTTTAGGGGATAAGTTTAGTGTCATGGTGTCAGGCAGCAGAATTCTGAAGTGGGTGAACCAGAGACCAAGAGGTTAGAAATCGTATAAAAGTAGGGCAGTGAAAGCTGAAGTGTTCGACTGAAATAACACTTGATAAATGTTTTCCATCTATGCAGTACACTTTCTAGGTGATTGCATATAGTCTCATGGCTTTAAATGCTGATTATACTCTGATGAATACCAAGTTAATATGTCTAGTCTCTACCTTTCCTGTAGTCTTCAAACTCACATATCCAACTGTCAGATTTATATCTCCACTTGATATAGAATAGGTATCCAAACTTCACATAACCAAAATGGAACTCTTGATTTTCACCCCTCTATCCTGTCCCTTCCTCAGTCTTTCCCATCTTAATAAATGATTCCACCACCCACTCAGTTCCTTAAATAAGAATCTAGAAAGCATTGCTGATTTCTTTTTCCTAACTGCTAATATCCCCCTCCCCATATTTAGTCCATTAGCAAGTCCTATCAGCTATACCTTCAAAATATATTCTATGTCCTTCTCTCTGTATCTCCACTACTAACAACTAGTAAAACCCAGCATCAACTCTTACCAGGAATATAGGAATTATGTCCTATCTAATTTCTCTGATACTATTGTTGCCCTCTCCCTTCCCTAATTCTCTATACAGCAGCCAGAATGATCTTCAAGTATAAATTGGATCAAGTCATTGCCCAACTTAAAACCCTCCTATGACTTTCCATTATACTTAGAATAAAATTCATGTGCTTGCTATGCTTTGAACATATCAACCTCACTATTACTACCTTCATGAAGATATCTGCTCCCAGTTTTTCATATGACTGGTGTCTTGTCATTCATGTCTCAGTTGAAACAAAACCTCCTCAGAGAAGTTTCCCCTGTCCACCCTCTCTAAAGTAGTCCCATCTAGTCTCCTGTCAGTATCTATCATTTTTCTCTCTTTTACATTTCTCATCATAGTAATTAATTATATATCAAAATTATTTTATTCATGTGTTGACTTGCTCACTTGTTTCTGCTTCTACTTCAATGTGATCTCCATAAGGGCATGAATGCTGTCTGTATTGTCTATCACTGTGTCTTTAACCCTCAGAAGAGTGTCTGTCACATAACACATAATCAATAACTAATGATTGACTAATCAATGAAAGAATAAATGTACAAACCAGAGAAACTTGCTGTCTCAGCTCTTGCTGCCCCCATATTTTTCCTGTTCCAATAATAGAAAATCCTCAACAGATACCAGATTAGAGGGCATTTTTCTAATAATGAGACAATGAAGATCCCACAGTTATTATCTGTTCAGAAGCTTAGTTAGAGGAATTGTTAGGACCACCATGCTAAATCTAAGAAATATATATATTTATATATTTATATATTTTTATATATAAAATCCAACAAGCAGCTATACTAGGTTTCTATCCAGGCCTCAATCACAGGGCATGAGAAGTTGCGTGAAGTGTGTAATCACACAAAGAATGACACTGTAATATTTTGGTTAAAATTTTGTGCCTTTCTCTGATGAATTTAGGGTAGTGAAAGCATAGAAATCAGTGAGTATTTTTCTAGAAATTCAGATTTCCTCTAAATTTCTATATAGCAGCTGTGTCTTGTGGTTTAGCTATGTAACCTCAGTTGGGGTAGGTGTAGAAGTGACAATTTACTAATTGGCTTTCTGAAGTCTCTAGAGATGAATTAGAGGAAGAACCTGCTGTGCTAAAAGCTATAATGAGGGACTTTACTCATATCACAACAAATCACCATTCTTGTTAAACTCCCATGAGATTTGAACATCTTTGAAAATGTACAAGAAAGTGATCATGATATTGTGATGTTATTTCTTTTTCTTATTTCATTCAAATATTTTATTATCTATTTTACTCTTTTTAATTATGATTAGTTACCACTACATATATGACATTACAAAGTAAAAATGAAATGGACGAGTTTGGGGTTTTTTAAGATGTTGAAAAAGCATTTGATTATAGTAAGGTTTATATCTATTTCAAAATTTTGACAGGTTTAGACTTACTAATTATTTTATTGTTTGGCTGCAAGTACTTTATTCTCATTTTTAAGTGTTTTACACTTGCCATCTCAATCTAATAGCTTTAACCTTTTCTAAAGCCAATACAGTTTATTGACTTCCTGATTTTTCTTATATCAGTAAAAGAGCAGTGGCAATCAAAATATATGTCATTTGGGAATTCTTGAGATCTAAGGAAATTAGTTAACATTAAAGTTCTGGCTAAAGCCTAAATATAATTTTATTGATTATGCTGAAATATCCCTTTATGGTGGCCAATTTTTTCTCAATAATTAAGTAGAATTTAAATTTCTGGATACAGTATTATAGCAATATTACCTTTAATTTATTTTATTATTTCAAAATTGTTTTCAAAATGTCTTTTTTCTTATATTGACTTGAGGGAATCATTTCTTGTAGTACTTAGAGGAAAAGAGAGATGTTAGCATTTTTCTCTTCAAAAGTAGCTATAATGTTTACCTCACATATTAACAAAATCCATCATGACACAATCCATTAGTGCCCTAACCCTGTGGAGAAGAGTTAAAACTTTGAAAAGGAAAATACTGTCTCAGGTAAATCATTTTGATGGCTCTACCTTTGGGAAATTGTGAATCAGTACAGTTCATACAAGCCACTTATTTTAAAAGAGCTAAATTTGAAACAGACATAACTGGAGTACAGCAGTTAAAGGTATACTTTATGCTGTATGCCTTTTAATATGTCCATCTAAGTATGTAAAATACTAAAAAAAATGAAGCCCCCATTAGAACACCTTCAGTCCTGGAAAAAAATATTTATTGCACATCCATTCAAAATGTAATTGACACTTCTCGGGGAGCTATACTTTTGTGTGTACACACACACACACACACACACACACACACACACTCTTACCATCAAAGATATTACAGTCTATTTATACAAAGACAGACACTAATGAAAATTTAAAATACAAAACAACCGTACAGAAAATAATATTAAGCAGTAATTTTGGAACAAGCCCACTAATTAAAACGTTTCTTTCCAAGTATTAAAAAAGACACTTGCAGAGGAGGAAGGGGGAGTCAAATACATGGTGATGGAAAAAGAACTGACTCTGGGTGGTGAGCACATAATGCAACACATAGACGATGCGCTGTAGAATTGTACACACAGAACCTATGTAACTTTTACTAACCAATGTCACCCTAATAAGTTTAACAATTAGAAAATGCTCATCTTGGTATTTGGAGTATGCACATTGTTGAAGAGAAATTACATGTATATGGAATGTTATTCTTGACCAATGGCATTCTTCCAAAATATGATTGAAATAAGTTTTAAAAGTAAGATTGTAAAGATTTTATAACTATCTTTATTATCATTTAATTATTTCAATACCCTGATGCTCTACATTTCTTTGTGGAATCAACTAATATAAAATGCACCTGATGCCATTTTAATTCTTTAAGGTCAGTTTTGTAATATAGTTCTGGGTATTTCATTCAAGTAGAGTTGGTACACAATATTATATTAGTTTCAATTGTACAATATAGTGGTTCAGAATTTCTATACCTTACAATATGGTCACCACACTATGCCTAGTAACCATCTATTACCATGCCAACTTACCAAATTTTTTATTATTGACTATATTCCCCTTTACCTTTTTCACTCATCTCCCCCTCTCCCCATCCACTTTGGCAATGATCAATTTGATTTCTGTTCCTATAAGTCTGTTCGAGTTTTTTGTTTTGTTTAGAATCCACATATAAGTGAAACCAGATGGTATTTGTCTTTCTTTGTCTGACTTATTTTACTTAGCATAATACCCTCTAGGTCCACCCATGTTGTTGCGAATTATAAATTTTCGTTGTTTTTTTGTTTGTTTGTTTGATTTTGTTTTTTGCTGAGTAATATCTTCTTTATCTATTCATCTGTCAATGGACACCTACATTGCTTTTGTATCTTGGCTATTGTAAATACTGCTACAATAAACACTGGGTGTTGATAATAGCCCTATGATGTAAGGTGACATCTCAGTGTGGTTTTGATTTGCGTTCCCCTGACGATTAGTGATGTTGAATACCTTTTCACATGTCTGTTGTCCTTCCATATGTCTTCTTTGAAGAAATGTCTCTTCATGTCCTCTGTCCATTTTTTTTATCAGATTGTTTATTTTTTATTATTGAGTTCCATTTTTAAATGTATTCTTTAATGTCATACAATGGTTTCCAATAACTCTTTTATGTCAGAATTATTTACAGTACTCTGGTCCAAGAATGTGTATTTGAAACATTTTCCATCTTTTCTCCAGTGTCCTATTCACACTTCAGGATAAAAAAGGTAAAAAGAGACAAAGATGGACATTTCATAGTAATAAAAGGGACAATACAACAATAAGAACACATGACACTCATTAATACCCCCAATCAGAGAGCAAATCAAAATTTACAAAGCAACTACTAAAATATCTAAAAGGAAAAAACTGACAAAAACATAATTATAGTAGGGGACCTAAACACCCCTTTAACAGCATGGACAGATCATCCAAACAGAAAATAAATGAGGAACTATCAGCTTTAAATGATACAGTACAACAACTTGACATAATTGACATTTATAGGACACTCTATTCTACAACAAGTCTATACACTCTAGCCTAGTGTACATGGAACATTCTTGGATAAACCATATGCTGGGACACAAAACTAGCCTCCGCGAATTCAAGAAAATTGAAGTCATACCAAGTGTATTCTCAGACCACAAAGCTTTGAAATTGCAGATCAACTGAAATAAGAAAGCAGAAAAAAAACACATATACATGGGGATTGAACAACATGTTATTAAAGAAATGACTAAATCAAAGAAAAAATGAGAGATTAATAAGAGGGAATTTTATAACCATTACAGACCTATCTCAAGAAACAAGAAAAGTCACAAGTAAACAACCTAACATCGCATCTCCAAGAAGTAGAAAAAGAACAACAGGAAAGAAATTTCCAAAGTCAACAGAAGGAAAGAAATAATAAAAATTACATCAGAACTAAGTGAAATTGAGAACAGAAAGACATAGGAAAAATTAATGCAACAAAAAACTGGTTCTTCGAAAAAATCAATAAAATTGACAAACCCCTGGCTAGGCTAATCAAAAGAGAAAGAGAAAAGATACAAATAATCAAAATTAAAAATTAAAAGGGAGAAATTATGACTGATACCACAGCCATACAAAGGATCATAAGACAATATCATGAAAGGCTTTATGCCAACAAATTTAACAACCTATAAGAAATGGACAAGTTTCTACAAACATATAATCTACCTAGACTGAACCAAGAAGAACTGAACAACCTAAATAGACTAATAAATGGTTAAAAAAAAAAAAAAAGAATCATACAGAACCTCCCCAAAAGCAAAAGCCCAGGACAAGACCATCTCACCAATGAGATGTATCAAGCATTCGAAGAGGAACTAATGCTTATACTCCTTATACTCTCCCCAAAAATTGAAGAGGAAGCAATACTTCCTAACTCATTCTATGAGGCCAACATTACTCTAATACCAAAGCCTGGCAAAGACAACACAAAAAAAGAAAACTATAGACCAATATCTCTGATGAACACAGATGCAAAAATCCTAAACAAAATACTAACAAAAAGAATACAACAATGCATTGAAAAGATTATATACCATGATTAAGTGGGATTCATCCCAGGAGCACAAGGATGGTTCAACATGTGAAAATCAATCAATGTGATACACCACATAAACAAACTAAAAGATAAAGGCCATATGATCATATCAATTGATGCAGAAAAAACATTTAACAAGACACCACATCCATTTATGATCAAAACACTTAATAAAATGGGTATAGAAGGGAAGTACCTCAACATGATAGAGGCCCTATATGACAAACCCTCAGCTAATATCATACCGAATGGAGGAAAGCTAAATCCCATTCCCCTAAAATCTGAAACAAGACAGGGATGCCCCCTGTCACCGTTGCTATTCAATATAGTATTGGAAGTTCTAGCCACAGCAATCAGGTTGTTAAATTTGGTGGCATAAAGCCCTTCATAATATTTTGTTATGATCCTTTGTATTTCTGTGTTATCAATCATAATTTCTCCCCTTTCATTTTTAATTTTGATTTTTGTGTCTTTCCTCTTTCTCTTTTGGTTAGCCTAGCCAGGGGTTCATTGTAGTATGATAAAAGAGGAACACAAGTCGACCCTACAGCAGGAAAATATAGGCTTTGCATTTTTCAAGTGCTAGCTATTAAAAAAATCTGAAAAAAAAAGTCTGAAATATTTGACTATATAAAACTTATGCTAATTAAGGTCATTTAAATGAAATGTTTACAATTTTTGCTCCATTGCCATCAGTAAAATAATGATTATTCACGTTTAATATTCTCACATTAAAGGCAGAGTTAACTCCCTCCTCTCTAGAAGATTAAATGAAATGACATATGGGAATTGTGATATGTTCAATATTGTGGGAGCTTAATAAATGTAGATTAGATCTGAGTTAAAGAATGTTTGACTTTGTAAGTTTTATCTGATTACCACCCTAAATTATTCATGAATGCTGAGTCTTCATAGTTTATTGCCCATGATGTATACAAATTAAAATTTTTTTCCTGTGTTGCTTATGAACATGTTTATTTAGAAAGAGGAGGGTTGACTAAGTGAACACTTGTGATCCTTGACTGCCCTGTACTTCTTAGTTTTGTTGACAATTTTTCTACAGTATTAGGATACCAATGATGATGTTTGTCCAAGTAAAGATTATCCTTAAGATATGAAGGTATTGGTCATTATTTCCAGGTGGGTTTGTTCAGAACAAATAAGGCACTGATTTACAAATAGGTTTAACTCATGTGTCTGTAAAAGAAAGTTTGCCTGGCCTGTTGTAATCTTAACACCCACTTTGGACAAGCATTACTTTTAGGTCCGTAGTATTTTACACATTATTTCAGCATCCATCTCTGTTTCTGCAGCTTTTGCTCCCATTTCTGATCACTGAGTTTCAGGTCTTGTTTTAGACTTTCAGTCACAGCCCTGAGCCATTTGATGCAGCATTTACCAGGACTGAAAAATGATATGATTATTAATAGTCATTTTCAAATCATCATCAGTTCTATTTTATCAAATGTATACCATTTAGTAAATAACTGATCCATTGACCTTAGATAATTCAGTTTGCTTCCTTTTACTTTATATTCTTTACACATAAGAAGTGATGGACAGGATCCAGCAACAAACTGGCAGTGTGAGAGGGACCTCTGAAAAACCCCTGCAGAGATGACAACTAATAAAATACCTAGACCTCCACACATCGCACAATCACAGCTAAGAAACCCACACATCGCACTAAGGTAGCTGCAGGCAGGCAGAGGGTTAAGCAAAGGAAAAATAAAGGAAAGAGCAGAGACACAGCCACATGGGTCCCTGCTTGGAACTCTACTGCTGGGGGAGGGAAGAGGAAGAAGGTGGCGGGAGAGCGCTCCGGACCTCACTCAGTCCGCGGGACAGAGGAAAGGAGGCCCAGAGGCGGGGGCATGAGATACCACCACACCCACCTCACTTTGGACCCAGGAGATGCTGACCATTCCACAAACAGCAGCGGCCAGACTTCACTGCAGTGCCCAGAGGAGGGGGAGTGGCTGGGTGGTGAGGAGCCGCAGCGCAAATGCTCCAGCTGAGAAGGAGAAGGAGAGAGAGGTCTGTGCATGCATTTCACAGCCCACAACTGGGATGGTCTGAAAGACCAGCATACAGGACTGACCCCAAGGCTCAGGACAGAATCCTCATGTGGGGCAAACCGAGAACAGAAAGGTGCAATCACACCCAAACTCCCTGCGTGATCCCTAGAGCCACAGGAAGAAAACAGCTGCAAAAGCCCATCCCTCACAGACCTCTGCCCACCCAGTATCAGCAGTGAACACCAAAGAAACTGCAGCAGTGAGGGTCCAGAGAGGCTGCAAACATGAGAAACCAGAGAACGGGAGCTCAAAATAAAGAGATGGGGACAGATAACCCATCAGAAATAGAGCTCAAAGAGACAATTATGAAAATGCTTAAGGAACTGAATGATAATTTCAAGAGAGAGATAGGAAACATTAAAGAAGACTTACAAACCATTCATTATAAAGGACCAGACAGAGATAATGACTACATTAAGAACACATAACGCAACACATAGAAGATGTAACGTAGAATTGTATACCTGGCACCTATGTCATTTTTGCCGATCAATGCCACCCCAATAAATTTTTAAAAAGTGATGGACAAATGATACAGGTTTTTTTTTAATTCAATTTACCTCCAAAATTGCTATTTCAGTCTTTTATATTTTTAGTGCAGAGTGGTTTTACAAAAATTTGTCAAATGGTTCTGGATTTTTAAGAAGTCTTTGCTTTTCCATCCCTAATCCTTTCTGTACACTAAATACTGGTTTAGAATAATTATATTTTTTGCTATCTTCTCTTATAACACAGATACAAAACATGTATCTTGGTGTTTCTTCAGATATGTTTGCTTGCTTGTTTAGGTAAAGGTATTCTTAATGTATCTCCCTTGATTTGATCTGAGTACTACTGTTCCCTTCAACTCCTCAAGTCTTTTAGTTCCTCTAAGGCAGCGGTTCTCAACCTGTGGGTTGTGACCCCTTTGAGGGTTGAACGACCCTTTCACAGGGGTCGCCTAAGACCATCGGAAAACACATATCAGATATTTACATGACGATTCATAACAGTAGCAACATTACAGTTACGAAGTAGCAACGAAAATAATTTTATGGGGGTCACCACGACATGAGGAACTGTATTAAAGGGTCGCGACATTAGGAAGGTTGAGAACCACTGCTCTAAGGATAAAGAGATTTCACATCAAATTATAGATGTCTGGTTGATTTATTTGTGTAGATTAGGAGGTGAAAACTTGCAGAAGATACTGATGAGGCATTCTGGGATAGTACACACTTCATGGTGCTAATTAAGTAACTAATCTCTTTCCGGACAATTTCTCTGGACTGCTATTAGCACACTTATGACCAAATAAATCACTTTGTGGATCATTTCGAAGCATATAATAGGAGAGTTATTTCCTAGGTTATACCCATTCCAACAAGTTTACAGATAATCTATAGAAAATCCATGGAGTTCTCCCACAATAAATATCATCCAAATTTGTATATATGTAGGTTTCTAGAGAAAGGATCCATGGTTATGTCATATTTGCAAAAGTATCACCAATCCCCCAAGTGGTTGATAATCACTTTAAATTTTAAAAAGGTAGTTTAACCTTGACAAAGCAGAATATTTCCTTTCTCATATAAACTGGGTCCAAGCTGCTTCCAGAAGTCAATCAAGATAAATATGTAGGTTCCTTAGATATCTGGTAAAATGCTACAAATATTAATAAATATTAATATGGAATTAGAGAGACAAGTATAAATTTCATTATGCTCTAAAATGAGACATTTATAAGTGGAAGTATGCAAAATGTTTGATTTTTTAAAACAATTTAATATTGTACAACTGCTAAATTAAAATAATTTAGGCTCTGGTTTCTCACTTTATCCTGGCATCAATAACTTGGCTAAATGGAATAACATTGGAAATATATCAGGAATAGAGCTCTTGGCGTGTAGCTAAGGAATAATAGGAGCTAATTAAATGTTTGTGGAATAAAATTGACTTTATTATCCCCCCTTATTAACATGTTGAATCTCAACCTTTATCATACATAAGACTTCCCTGGACCATTTGCTAAAACAGTGGTTGCTAGGTCCTGTTCTCAAAGTTTCTGAATCTGTAGATGGAGCCTCAAAATTTGCGTTTCTTATAAGTTCTAAGGTGATAATAATAGTGTTGGTCCTGAAAAAAACATGCTTAGTTTAAAGTAGAAACGAAAAGGATATTAGAAATATATCATATCTTAAAGACCACAGAGGAGCTCAGAAATCAGTTACATTTTGGGAATTTACTTTTTGAACAAGTTTCATTAATATATTTTCTATAAAATGATCTACCTTAAAAAGTAAAATACAAAGTAGAAATTTAGTATTCTGCAGATGTCATTTACAGAATCATTAGAGCAGAGGAGGATATCCTAATGATTCTGAGGGGTTTTCCACCAAAGGTTTGTGCCAGAGTATATTTTTCCTCTTGATTTTATTCTCACCTGGCCCACAGTATGGTGAGGAAAGTTCATTGAAATGGCATCTCTTTAACTAACCAAAATGCTAAGAACAAAACTGTCATAAATATTTGAAATCTATCAATACATTTAATATTGATTAATTTAAAAGTTATTTTCTTCATGCTTTGAATCAAGAGGATTTAAAAAATACTTATTTTTAATTTTCCCATCAATTTTTGGTGCACAACTTTGGTTGGAGAGGTCAGTAAGCTAGCTGCAAAATACCTAGAAGTTGCAGAGCAAAAAAGTGAATGAGAACAGCTTCAATAATCTACAAAGCATTGAGCCTCTGAGTAATGAAAATCAGCTCTATGAGATAAATTAACCTAATTTTAAGTAACCTGGAAGTTAGTTTTTTCAAACCATATTGTGCAGAGCTGTGTCCTTAGCTAATAATATGCAGGTTTCACATATATCAGTAAGTGATTGCCTTGGTTAAAATGTACTGAAAAATGCTTAATAAAATTGCTTATTAATAAGAAAACTTTAAACAGGAAAACTGAAAGTTGAAAGCACTTTCTTTGGTGCATGCAGATTTATACTGATCCAAAATGCACTGAGAAATGTTTTATTCAGATTCTACCTTCTACAGAATAGGAGAGCAGCAAATTCTTTGCCTTTTATTAATGGTGCCCCAACCTAGAGCTTTCCTCCCATTCCGGTCCACCAAACTAATACCTGAAAGACCAAATCCACTTCTACCTTTAAGGCATTTTCTTGACTAATTCCTATGTGACATGATACAGAAATTAATAAAGTCCATGTTGTAATGAACTTTAGCAGTCACTCACTATAAATAAGACTTCATTTCTGATTGATGGTCATTATGCTTGAACATTCCCAATTTGAGGCCTGACTTTACAAAGCCATCCCTCCCTCCCTCCATCCCTCCCTCTCTTCCTCCTCTTTCCTTCCTTCCTTCCTTCCTTCCTTCCTTCCTTTCTTCCTTCCTTCCCTCCTTCCTTTCTTCCTTTCTTACTTCCTTTCTTCCTTACTTTCTTTCTTTCTGTTTCTTCTTTCAGTTATAGTTATAGTTACAGTTGACATTTCATATTATTATGTATTTATTTCAGGTGTACAGCATAGTGGTTAGACATTTATGTAAGAAGTGATCTCCCTGACTAATCTAGTACCCACTTGGCACCACACATAGTTATGACAATATTACTGACTGTATTCTCCATGCTGTACTTTGCATCCCCATGACTATTTTGTAACTGCCGATCTGTACTTCTTAATCCCTTCATCTTTTTGTACCCAGGCCTCCATATCCTCTTCCATCTGGCAGTCATTAGTTTTTTCTCTGTATCTATGAGTCTGATTCTGTTTTGTTTGTTCATTTATATTGGTTTTTAGATTGCACTTATAAATGGAACCGTGTGTTATTTGTCTTTGTCTGACTTATTTCACTTAGCATATAATGCCTTATGGCACAGCAATTTCACTTCTAGGTATTTATTCAAAGAAATCCAAAACACTAATTCAAAAAGATAAATGCATACCTATGTTCATTGCAGCACTATTTACAATAGTCAAGATATGAAAGCAATCCAAGTGCCCATCGATATACAATGAGATAAAGATGTGGTACATATACACAATGGAATATTACTCAGCCGTAAGAATACATGAAATACTGCCATTTGCAACAACATGGATGGACCTAGAGGGTATTAACCTCATACTGAATTTATAAGTTTTTAAAATAAAGGATACCCACCTTAGTATTTATTGCCCATCCTGAAAAGATTATAACTCTAAACCATAACAAGGATTTGAGACTTTATTGTTAATGTAATGGGAAGTATTTGGAGAGCTTTAAGCTGGAGGAGTGATGTGATTCAACTTCATAAAAAGTATTTTAATGTTGTTTAGAGAAAATATTAAAGAATAACAATAGAAATCCATATAAGATGTTTTTGCAGTTGTTTCAGCTAGACATGGTAGTGACTGTCTAGTATTGTAGTGATGGAGGAAGTAAGGAGTGTTCAGATTTGGGACATATTTTGAAGGTATAATGTACAGAACTTACTGATGACTTGAATATGCAGTATGAGAGTAAAAGAAGTTACATATCCTCTTTAACAATTTTAAAGAGGTTGCATTTGGACAGAGATTTGAATAAAGTAAAGGATGGCAGGAGCAACAGTGTAAAGGAACTGATGGGATCATTAGCTTAATTTGTTTGAGAGATGTAGAGAGGGCAGGTATAATTGGAAAGTCAGTGGGTGGCAGGAGGTGAAACCGGAAAGATGGCAAAGGCCAGATCACTTAGGACATTGGGGCTGTGGTAAGTTTACATTTTATAGTATATGTGAGTGGAAGTCATTGGATATTCTGGAGATGGGCATGACCTGACCCTTCATTTAAAAGAAAAAATAAATCATTCAAGCTGCTTTTGATCATGGACAGTAGAGAGTTAAGGAATTTAAGGAACCCTGCCCTACAGCCTTTGGTGGTTTTTAATAAATAAAAGTTCTCAGCTTACTTTAAAGGCTTTTTTTTTTACTACCAACCTATACTATCTCACACTAGTCTTCAACATATGTCTAGTATTTTGTGCAGCTGATTTAAATACAGGTCTCCTGACATCATAGATAGCCATACTATTTGTTTACTTTTTCTTATTTCTTCCCCTTTAAAATAGTGCTTTTCTCCTCTCTTATCTGTCATTGAAGACTGTATCACTTCAATTACAACATAGACTGCTTCCCCAACTATCATCATCTCACTGATGTCTCCAGTCATTGAACATTGTAGCTCTTAAATGAGCGCATGGTCATGTACTTTATTTTATTGTTGTGAGTGTTTAATGGGTGCTAATCTTATGAATGATGTTGTAAGTTTTGTAATAGCAGAGGACCAATAAATTCTATATAGCTCATGGCATCCTGCAAATTTTGGGATTGTTATCAAGTGAGTATTAACTGTTGTGACATACAGCTTGAGGGTTTTTTTTTTAAACCAGAGAAATTTAATGTGTGACTAATCATTGAAATCCTTAAGATGAACTGGATGCTGCAACAGCTGTCCTCTTGGATTTAGGTGTTGTTCCTTCACGGAATCCATGGCTGAATCTGCGGAGTACAATTTTTAGGTGCCTCATTTGATCAGTCCCTGTGGTATTTCATCTTTTAGGCTTAGCACTCCACTTATACTTTCTTTTCCACTTAGCAGAGTAGCCACATTTGCTACAGGTAGACTTCTGAAGGTGGTAGGCCTTAGAGCCATAGCAGCGGCACAACACGTGCATCTCATTGCGATGCTTTCTGAATGATGACGTTCCCTTTGTCATCGCGCTTTTGCGGCTGAGACCAAAGAGGGGATTTTTTATGTAATGGTGTAATGGTAATCACTCAAGTAACTTCTGGAACAACAGGGATTGAGGTTAGGTAAACAAAACCCATAATTTTAATTTCTTGCCTCAGTAGTCAGAGTCTACAGGTAACATAAAACAATACACTGTGTCTTACAAATTCTGAACGTTCTATGAATAGTTTCTTGACTTTGGTAACACTGGATATATAACTGTCAATTGATCATTGACTACAAAAGACTACATTTCTGTATGTGATCATTTTATTTTAGCAAGTTGTAACAATTCTACTGAAAGTGAATTTCAAGTTAGAAAAGCAGGCAGCACCTGCTCAAATGTCTGGCATAAAACTACTAGTCAATACTAGAGTCAGAAGGATGCTGGGCGTTCACTGCTATTCAGGAAGGGAGAGGTACAGAGAGGCCTGGCCTAGGACTCAGCTCAGATGTGCGGGAAGAGGCAGCCACTCAGCAGGCAGCTGTCTTCCCTGCCCCCTCCGTACTCTTAGGTTCTGGGCTGAGGCCAGGGACTGTCCGGAGCTGATCTCAGACTCCCATTGGCCGCTGTCTTTTGTGACGTCACGATCATGATGAGAATTGATGATCGGACACGCTGATTTCATTGTCTGAGGAGGTAGTGGAGTCACAGGAAAAATCTCGCTGAATCCGCCTGCCCCAACAGTGGCCTGATCTGGGATCCTCTGATCCTTCCTGTGACCGCACCACGCCCGAGGTAAGAACCCAGACTAGGGCGTTATGAAGGGCGAAGGAGGGCAAACGAGGCACTTAGCTAATGCTCTGTCCAGTACGGGGCCCGGAGGCTCAGAGGCCTTAAGAGGCTGCCAACAAATTGGTGCGGCTTTGGGGGAGCCAACTGCCTCTACCCTCCCAGCGAAGGCTGGCGGCAGTGTGAGGTTAGAACAGAGCTGAGGATAGCGATGCAGTGGGTATTGCCAGAGAGCTGAGGACCTTGCTCCCAGAGGGGACGACGGTTGTGGCGAGTTTCTGGCTCCGGAGTAGGAGGAAGTAGCGCAACTGCCTCCAAAGAAAGGAGTGTGTGTTTGTGCGGGAGGGGGGGTGGTGAATTCTGCCACTTCGAGATTTCACTGGACAGTAGATTTCACACAGCCCTACTCAAACGCGCTGAGTGTGCTGCGCCTGCGCATGAACAACTTGGAGGTGGGAGTTCTTGCCGTGGAGAATAGACGTTGAATATGCGCAGGCGCTTTTTCCGTTTCGCTGGAGTGGGTGTGGCTGAGCTCGGTCAGGGCAGACTATGGGAGGGGTTGGGGGTTGGCCCTGTGATGTTTCAAGTGCCAGTTGAAGAATCTGGCAGTTACTTTTAATCTGCCCTACTGAACACAAGCAGATCTGAAATTCCCCTCATGAAGTTAAGGAGGCACATTCTTAATCTACAAATACTACGGTTACAATAATGCAAACAGTTCAAACAGGTATTTGTGGAATAAAAAATGCTGACATGAGAAACCACTTGGAGAAAAAAAGAACACTAATTATTCAAGTGAATCCAACTTTTAATCTTCAAACAACCCTGATTTGGGGCGCCACTCAGTGATTGTGAAACTTAAACTCTTTGTAAAGACACAGAATGAGGTCCATTGTGGGCACTCAGAGTAAGACATTTTCCTTTCTTGTCCTTTCTTCATTTTTGGAAATGTTTCTTATGAAGCCTTGTTTTCTGTTTCAGGTTTCATGTTAAGTCCTTCTTTCTTCTTCCTCTGTTTCTCTGCTAGAACCACCAAAGGCAAATCCTATTTCAAAAGACCCTGTCCAACTCCTCTTCATTGTGATGGGCTATATTATTCAGCAACCCTGACAAACAATCTGCCTACCTGTTCTTGGTGGAGAAATTGTACAGTACTGTTATTAATTCTGCTCCACTGTCTGATCATGAACTCATTTCACAGTAAAATATGGATTTTTCTCCATTTCTCATTAACTCCTGGTGGATTTGCCTTTAAAAGCCCTCTGCCACTATTCTTCTCTTATCCTACAGTCTAAACTCTCATCATCACCCATCCAGTCACTGCAGGAACTTTCTAGCCAGCCTTCACCTGTGTCACAAATCCCCAATTCATCCTCCCAGACTAATAATCTATGAATACTTCTTTAATGAAGTCATTTTTCTTCACCAAAATATTCTTGGCTCCCTATTTTCTGTTGCTCCAAACCCAATTCCAGTTGGATTGCAAAGTGCTTCATAATATGGTTTCATTGTACCACAGGTACCTTACTTTACTTCATTCTTCACTGCACAACTCTCCTTAATCTACCTCCAGAACTTTAGTCCTTACATCACTACCAGACCCTTCACCTAGGATGCTATCTCTTCTGCCTATTCAAATTGTATCCCCTTTGGAAGCTTAACTCTAGTTAGTGCCTTCCAAGTCTAACCCAACCCTATTAAGCTAACTTTTTCTAGAACTCCCACATTAGTTCTTTTATCTGTCACTTTCTTATAGGCTGCTTTATATTCTTCTTATGTGCTTTTGTGTGTATGTATGTGTTAGACTAGACTCCTCAACTGGATTTAAAAACTCTTCTTAAGAGTTAGTACCATGCTATCTAGTTCCTCATCCTGTCCACAGCACCTGGATGCCTATTGAAATATCTGCAGGCATATACACTCTATGTTTCCCAATTTCTTGGGAAATGAAGTACTATTCTTATAGAGAGAACTGTACCTATGTGAAAATGCATTCATCCTTTTTCAAGAAGCCATCCAGTGACTGAATAAACCTGAACATGAATCAGACAAAAGGCAATATATAATGGGTGGCCTCCAAATACCATGGCCGTCCAGAAAAAATTCAGGCATATGTGCCTCTATAATGTAATCCCTTATATGTTCTTTCCTCATAAAAAGTATCCCAGAAGTGGTTCTGCTTGTAATTTTTTCAGTTTCAAAATACTGACATTTTCCATTTTCTGTATTTCTCTTTGATGACATTGCATCACGTATCTTCTCTTAAAATCTACTAATTCACTCTTTTTTATTGCAATATATCTTGCAATTGCTGCTTTACTTTGACTATCACTGGTAGTTTTCAATTTTGTGTCTCCTGAATCAGAGCTAATCATTGTGATGGTGCCATAATTGCTATTGTATAACACATCAGTTGTCACTTTCCTACCCCTTGGGCTTTAAACTGCATTGTTTCACAGATCTGTTTTATTTAGAAAAAAAAGTGTGATTTACAGATTTCATTTTGCTGCTTCACTTTGAGGCAATATCCCAATATTACATTAAGGTGTGCAGTTTAGGAACATGGATGGAAAGTAGTCCAGAAGGGTATTATAACCTGTAAATTTGGAAATCATTGTCATATATTATTATTAGTGGACTATGAATGTTATTTACTATAACTGAAAATTTATATTTTTATTTTTCTCTTATTACCTACATAATGTGACTCCCTCCAAAGTGTTTTAGCTTGTAGTCAGCTTGCATAATAATTAATAAGAATTACATTGACATTTACATGTAGACCAATAAACAAAATTACTCAAAGGTAGGACAATCTACATAGAATATAATGGTTAGGAATGTGCTGCTCATTTTAAAGAGCTTAAAGTAAAATGTGAAAAAAATAACAGTGTGACATTTGTGTTTTTAAGGTTTATTTTACAATTCCTGTCTTAATGAGAGGATGGCATTGGACTTAGTCATTTAAGTTGTAAGTTTGAGCTAGAAGGGATTTTCCAATGACAAGCCAATTACCCCATTTTACATATGAGGAAACTGAAGCCCAGAGAAGTGAAATACTTTATCAGCATTAATAAATGCCAATATGTATTTAGCATTTAATGCCAAGAATTATGCTGACAACTTTATATATGTTATCACATTTAAACTTCATAACATCCCTATAAGATAGTTTCTAACGTTAGTTCCCATTTTACAACTGAGAAAACAGAGGCTCAAAGTAGTTCACTTTCCCAGGGCCACACAGATACAAAATGTCACAGGATGCAAATACAGGTAAATCTATTTGACATTTAATCATCAAGCTGTACTTGATGAAGGTAATATGCAATTAATTTTTTGGCAGAGCTTTAGAGAGGATCTAAATCTCTGGAGTCCCAGCACAATGTGTGTGTGTGTGTGTGTGTGTGTGTGTGTGTGTGTGTGTGTTATACCATAATGTTTTCCAGGAACACCATACTATTTCTACAAAATCAGTGATTTCTAAGCTTGACCAAATGGTGTATACTTGCATTTCTTTTTAGGAATTTTATTAAAACACACTGTGTCAGTCTTGATGGGAAAAGATGGCATTAAATTGTACATAAAATATACTTTTAAATTATTTATTTAATATGCTTTTAAAATTGTATTGTACTTCCACAGGGAATTATATTTTTTGTAGTGTTAATCCCCAACAGGATAAAAATATTTGAATTGTTGATTTTGATTTTGCAGTTGAGCCAGTTAACTAAACATAAAATTAGATGTGTCTTAATATATTTTCACTGAGTATACTATATCTAGGCATACTGGTTTGGAATTAAACAGTACAAGTTTTAGACACATTTTGCATAAGGGATTTGAAAAGGTTAGTATATACAGAAGCTGTCACTGATACCCTCAGACCTTTCCAATTGTATAAAATCTTAAGGCAATAAACTGAAATCTGCTGGAGTCATCCTTACGCCAACTAGTAGTAAAGTTGTCTGGAGTAATCAGAGATCTTGGTACATGTCAAATGAATAAATGAGATTATATTTTGTCATTTAAATGCTATACTTCACATCGTAAAGAAATCTACAACAGCAGCTGTCTTACCTTCTTGGGTTTCCTATTGTTTTAGAACTAGACTTATGTCGAATTGGGTGGATACTTAGAATTTTTTAATGTGTTGTCAGAGTGGGAAAAATTTGGAAAACATTTTATTAGCCTCACTTCCCTTGGAGTTGGGGTCAATTTATTTTAAGGTTCTTAAAACGGTCATGTGACTTACATGCCCAAGGTAGACACTTTACTCATGTAGGCAAGCATTTGTGCATGGTGCTTGAATGAGTCATACAGTGGTAAATGGTAGAGAGGGCTTTAAAGCAAGCATCAGTATAGAGGCTGCAATTTTAACTACTAGGTTATACGTTGGAGAAGTAGAGTCAGGCCCATCTTTACTTACTGTTTTTAAAAAGTGTATGTGTATGCTTAATATCCCCCAACTTCTCTCTCTCTCTCTCTGAGTCTCTAATGCTCATGATATTTTCTTTTTCTCATAGTGTAGATGAAAAATTTTAATAGAGAGGTGAGGTTTAGGAGAAAGGGATCACTGTTTTTACCTCCAGTGGCTTCAGTCACAGAAGGCATGTAGACAGACCCATACACTATTCTTTCGTACTATTTAGTACCAGGCAATGGTGAAAGCATTTCTTGATTGTGTTTTGTGAATAAAAAGATAAATTATGAGATAAGTTTTCTACTGCACAAATGATATTGTTTTAATACATTTCTTTATATATTATACTTTCTTCCTTGGTTAGCTTGGTATACCTATTCTGTGTTTTGTAGATGAAATAGCTTTGCCATTTAAAAAGTATGAGCCCCATTCTCCAAATAGTTTTGCCCTTTTATAGACCAAGCGTGTGTTGTATTGAAATCTCCTCAATAGAGCAACAATATGAAGAGACCTAGGGCATTATAAAATGTGGAAGAAGAAATATATTCTACATTAATAGGAAGTATTACATTAGGTATAGAATGCTCAAACTTGACTCATCCCTGCTATTCTAAGACAACATGGAGGTGTTTTTTTTAATATGTATGTAAATTAGTAGGTTCATCAATCTGGCATTGTATTCAGAGCCTATAGGCTCACTTAAAAGATGCTAAAGGTCCATAAATCCATTTGAGTTTTTTTTTCCCTTTTCCCACCTAGTAGTACTTAATAGAGAGAGAAACTTTTTTTTAACTTAGCATTAATTGTGTTGTGAAACAAATTTACTTTTCTGGTGGTATTTGGTTCACCTGTATCTATTAAATCCGTGCTACTCAAAGTGTATTCCATGTAACAGAAGCATGATCATCACCTGGGAACTTCTTAGAAATTGTAGAATCTCTGACCCCACCCAAGATCTACTGAATCAGAATCTGCATTTTAGTAAGATTCCTAGATAAATCATATGCACATTCAAGTCTCAGAAGAACTGATGTAAACTGAAATATAACTTCGTGTACAACTTAGAATTCTAACAGCTTATAGTCATAGAAAAAAACCTGAATTTCCTTTTGTCCATTTTCACATGTATAAATATGCAATTAAAGCACTACCTGGGTAATTTACATCACATTTGCTCTATTCTGGAGTCAAATGTTATCTATGCCATAGAAAATGGCATATTTACAGGTTCCAGGAATGAAGATATATGAGGTGAGACAATTAATTTTGGGAACTCCTCCTAGAAAAAGTGCTCCATACCTCATTGCTAAATATTGCTATGGTCACCTTCAAAGTACTCCCCTTGGGAAGCTGTGCACTGATGCCAGTGCCTAGTCCACTTTTCAAAGCAGTTTTGTAACTCTTTTTCTGGAATAGCCGTCAGAGCCGTTCGTGAACACGAAAGGCAGGGAGAGACCAAATGTAGAGGCAGACCATAACAGATTGGTATAATAGATTATAGGTTTTTATAAACAAGGGGATTTACTTAGGAGGCTTTTCTTGGGTGATATATTAGATTTCTGCCCCACCCACCAGAATCTTAAAAGTTTATATAGAGGGCTCACCTGGGTTGAGTCTTGTACCAACTCCAGATAGCCTCAATACCACATTTCTATCTCAAGGCTGTATCCTGGGAGCAGCTTCTGGGAGCTTGAAGGCAAAAGGAACACATTCCAAGGAAATTAATCTAGCAAACCTTGGGATAAAGCTAAATAATTTATTTCAGTATTTAATCCCCTAATTCAGTTACCTTCCCAACCTCAACCCAATGGACCTCAATTTCCACAAAACCAGTGGGCTGTCATTTTATCTTTTACATATATAAACAGTCAATGAAAGTTTTTGTAATACTTTTCCTGCTTTTTGAGCAAATGATAAAAAACTAGCTGTCACTTAATAGACCAAGATAACTAGGATAGGTGGAGATAATGACAAATTATCTATTTTTTATCTAGTTGTGCTAAAGAATGAATTTCCTATAATTCAAAAGAAAAATAGATCTCTTGAGCAAAGTGGCCTTCCTGCTGTTGGTACTGAATTGAAGGGAAAAAACTGTAAAGGACACAATATTGCCTATTAAGAGTTGTTGACTCCAGAAATCTGTTCAGTACTCTTCAGCTATATTTGTCTACTGGTATCACTGGACAAAGACCTGCTGTGCTTTTTAAGGTTCATATCATACTTCAATATTTGTAACAGTTGTAACCAGCCATTAGGAAAACACTCCTATATTATCAGAGCAGGCATCATAACACTTGGGGATCACAAATATCTTGCACTCTAGGCTTTTCGTGGTAGTTACAGCCCTGCAGAGAAGGATCAGATCCATTACTGACTATGCATTTGTGAGTTGAAGTTTACCCACTCCTCAGAACTCATTCCAAAGTACCATGCTTCTAAAGCCACACCAAATAAACTTCATCTAACTGTTCTTGTGACTGTAGCTGAACTGTTATGCAAATAGGACCCCAAATTGCTCTGAAACCTGGCAGCCATAATAGTAAATACTGCTTTGATGGTATTGCTATCTGATCAAAACATCCTTGAAAATTCTGTCAGTTTGCATTGGTGTACTTGAACGAGATCCTGCTCAGGAAGTTAGTGGAGTTACTTGTTTCTGAATGTTCCAGGGAGAAACTATAATCTTTCTACTGCCCTCTCCCATATCTGGTTTTCTTTAATTTGGATCTCTTAACATTAGATAGGAAGATGTTTGTGTGGGCCAGAAAGAAAATCAGGTGTACAAATTGCAATGGATGTGCTCACCATCCAGAGTCAGTTCTCCTTCCATCACCGTGTATTTGACTCCCTCTCCCTCCTCTTCCACTCCCTCTCCGCTACCCTCAGGTCACCACTAAACGATTGACTGTGCCCATGAGTTTGTGTTTCTTTGTTGCTTTCAGTTTTATATTCCACGTCCCTGGAAACTATGTAATTTTTACTAATCAAGGCCACCCCAACAAAATTAACAATAAAAAATTCATTTCTCAACCCAAAATAAAAAAAAATATTGCAATGGATGACTATATGACTGTCTTTAATTTTTTTGAGACTGCTTTATTGTTTAAAATAGAAAGGGAAATTATTTTTTATTTCCACGTCAGTGTACTTGGTTGTTTCTATACCTAGTATACTAGAATGATATTTGTATGTTTTGGTTTATATTGTTTTGTTGTTGTTGTTGCTGTTTTACGAATTTTGAAGAGATACTTTCCCTGGGAAGGGTTTTCTTTCTGTCAACTGTTGCAATAAGAATTCAGTGTGACAGCTTTTATTAATAACAAGAACCTGAAGTTGTGTAATCTAATTACAAGGGTTCTTTTGCATAAATTAACTATTAGAATTTACCTCTTTTTAAAAGTGTTTGACCTGCCTTTTATTCGTGAGATTGAGAGTTGTTTTCCCTTAATATTAAACATCTTACCTATTAACTGGAAGGATAAAGTGTATTTCTTAAAATTTCTCTTGTCTAACTATAATGGTGTCAATTTAATTAAAGGGTACACAGTTTTCACATGGTTTATTTTTAGTAAAATGTACATGATATTGAAATTTTATTTATATACTATAGTTATTAAAAATTATTTAGGTTAGCATTGACTAAAGCAAACAAATTTTCAGTCACTAAACTTTCTTGTTTATTTTTAAACTTTAAAAAGAGATTTTGTTTTAATATAAATAAAAAGAACTCCTTATCAAAAAAAAGGAAAAATAAAAGCACCTTTTTGTTCCAGAGCACAGCTTCTGGCTGTAGGACATATGCCAGATGCCTTGCTTGACAAAGAACAGTGAGTGCCCCTGTTGATAATTGATCACGTATGGCTACCACCATCTCTGGCTTTACTAGTCATTAATATTTATTTCAGTGAAAAAACTTCATTCCCCATGCACTGACACTACCCAGATAAGGGCTTTCCTTTATTTTGTCTTTAAATTTGGTACCTTTTCTGATCAAATTCAGTATGTTTGTATAATATATATTTTTTACTGAGAGAATGTCTCCCTTTAGTATAGAAATTATTGCCCATTAAGGGGATTAATTAACTTACAGAAGCTTAATATAGGTGATGGAAAGAGAAGTCACATTAGGTGGTGAACTTATAATACAACAAGCTGACAATGCACTGTAGAATTGTATGCCTGAAACCTATGTAATCCTTGCTAACAGATGTCACCCCAATAAGTCTAACAATAAAAATGAATTAAAAAAAAGAAATCTTGTGGCTTCAAAGCACTGAAATTATTTTAAAAAACAAAACAAAAAACAAAAGAGTGCACATTCTACACATACCCAATTTTTAATTCCAATTTTCAGAGTATCTTCTTTTATTTTTAGATGAATCTACGTTCTGTATTTACTGTAGAACAACAAAGGATTTTACAGCGTTATTATGAAAATGGAATGACAAATCAGAGTAAAAATTGCTTTCAGCTCATATTACAGTGTGCACAGGAGACTAAACTGGACTTCAGTGTAGTCAGGGTAAGTATTGAGGTCTTACACTCTTGAATTTACAGTTTTTTTTATTACAAGTGATAATTGGTTAATATGACAGACTATCAGATATGAAGTCACTAACTATAAACAGCCTGATTTCCCTAGTATAAAAATACTATTTTTTTAAAATAAATAGAACTATTTAGTATTTGTTTCTATGAATACTTTGAAAACACTAAAATTTTTGCATTGTAAACATATCTTTAAAAATCCCAGTCCTTTTAACTAATGAGTACCTTTAAGATTAGTTTTTAGTCTTGTGCTTTCTCTAAAACCCAGAATTAACAGATATAACCCTATAAAATGACATCAGTAAAACACGCATCTACTGAGGGACTATTGTGTATCTAGCATATTTCTTATGCATACTTCCTCACTTTCTAAGTAAAATGCATCCATTTTAATGGGTTAGCAAGTAAGGGACAACAAATCACTAGTGATTCAAAGATTAGCAACTTTCTCATCCTTGTCTTACATTAGGCTAATTTGAGAAAGGGAAAAGATGTTTGATTTTATGTTTATTTTTTCTGTTGGAGAAACTCTCAAAGACCCTAAAGATAAAAATCTCTTAAGCAGAAGGTTAATAATGTGTTAACCTTCAAATAAGGAATTATGCTACCAATTCAGGGAGTGGGAAGTAGGGGTTATCCAGGATATCTGTTTCTTATGGGCTGACATTACCTATCATATTCAGATTTGTATAAAAACTAAAAATACTTCCAATTGATAGCTCTAAATTCCCTATTTGAAATTCCTTCAGTTAACCTCAGAGAAAACTGTTTAATTGCCTTAGAAAAAGTAATATAAAATGTGTACTATTTCAACTTGGTAAGATTTCATTTTATAAGTACAAACTCGTTTCTGCCCCCCGCCCCACTCCTGTCCCGCGATAACTTCTTTATTTCCTTCTTTTCTTTTCTTTTTATTTTACCATTACTTTAAAGTGAAATGCTTTCTCAGGCAGCTGCTTTGTGAACTGTGACCTTTCATATTTCCAAATTGTTATTGCAATCTTCCCCTAATAACGTACTTGATTATACTTGAATATTGAGAGTGTTAAAATACAGATGTTTATATTTATGCTCCAAGTGATGTGAAATCTAAAACAAACAGTGAGAATAAAAGAAATAAAATCCTAAAATGTAAGATTACAAGTAAATTGTTACGTAAATTATAAGAAATTGGGTACAACAGGTTCATTCTCTTTGTTATAGGAGCATGCAAATTGTACAGAAATTCAGTCTTCCTAATCTAAATTCCAACACAGCTTTGGTAGCTTTTCCAGTCAGAGGAGAAGGGATATAGAGTCATCATTCCACAACCTCCCCTGCCCTTGACATTTTGCTTGGTCTATATGTTCTACTTGAAAGAGACTTTTATCATTTTTATTACAGTATTTGTTGTGTTTTTCCTCAAAGGAACTTAAATCCCACTTTACTAAGAACTTGATCCCAATGTAAATAGAACTTAAAAGGTTAAAACATCCATGCAAAATTATATATATGGAGTAACAGAACAGGAAAACAAAGAAGAAGGTATAGAAAAGGAAAAATAGGTTTAGAGAAAATGTATTTCTAAGAGAGAGCTGAAGAGAATTTTATGGACACCAAAGATTGATAACCCAAATGTCTTCCACCCTTTTTTCTGTGCAATATCACTTTATTAGTCCAAACCCCAAGATATATCAATTTTGTTTGACCCATTTTTTTCTCTCTCACCAATGAGGTGTTTGGAAAGCGAATCATTTATATCCTATAAGCACAGGTAAATTTCAGATGCTGTAATTGAATGAGTTTTAGGAAAATTTAATTCAGTTGTTTGGAACCCTTATGCAATTTTTTTTATTTTCAACATTTTAAGTGGAAAATAGTTCTTAAGTATATTCTTTTCTATTTCAATAGAGAATGTTGAAAGTGATTAAACCCTTACTTTTTGATTCAGAGTTTCATTATAGAAATCAACTATTGTACTGAGCTCATGTAATAATGCTCAAAACATGGCAAGGTATATGGAGGTAATTTTTTCCTTTACTAAAGTATACCAGACTGTTTAGTTATTTCTTACATGGATTCTCTTGGGTTTTTTCCCCCACTTCTTCTTTTTAGTGAGCAATATTTAGTAAACATTTTTGGTTTTGGTGCTAGCAATGTGCATCCAAAAGCATATCACCAATGCCCCTTCTATTTTGTTTTTTCTAATTGGTTATACAAAGATACGGGATTTGGTAAAATGATATATAAAACAAAAGAAAGAGGGTTTTAAGGTAAGGGGATGTCTTTTTAGTAAAGTACATGGATCACGTGGCATCTGTGTTGGCTGTCTTCTTGACAAGTGAAGTTAGCTGAGATTCACATGCACATAATATTCTACTGCAGTTTGCTTTTTGATGGGCATGTAGCAAATACATAGTAAATTATATAAGTAAATATTTACACTATAAAAGTAAGGCATAAATTTACATAGCACTAAGATTTCTCTTAAACTTCCTGTGTTAAGGCAGGTATTGTGGTATTATGATGAGAACATGGTAGGTTGTTTATTGTTCTTAGAAATATTGCACAGAGCTGCCCTCCAGGTGTAGTAGTTCTTGAGTTCAAATTTTACCAATTCATTCAAAGTTTTTAAATGTAATGCTTATATATCTTTGTAATAATTATAAACAAATGCATCATGATTCCTATACTTATTTTTCATACTTGAAAAGCCATTAACATAGTAACTTATTTTGAATATTTGTGAAATTCACCTTTCTAAACTCCATCAAAATTATATTGATCAAAAAAAAACATTTCTTTTTAAACATTCCTCTTGAGTATGTACTTTAAAACCTTTTAGTTTCTCTCCCCTGCCTTCTTCTCCTGTAACATTTATATTCACTTGTCTCTCTTGTAATTCTCACTTCTAGTGTTTAGTAAAACTAAATCAAGGCAAGTTTAAAATTCTCAGAGACTCATGTGAAACAAAATAGAGACATCTCAGTTTCTGGAACACTTTTTATTACAGAAAGACTAGTTATAAAGTTAAAATGGGCAACAGAGATGATCACTTCAGGAGTTTCTCACCATAATGGAAAGAGACCATGCTTTGAGGCAAGTAAAATTGATTTTGAATCCTTGTGGCAGATATCCACAGCTACCTAATATTTCTAAACATCAATTTTTTCACTTACACAATTAGAAAAATAACACCTAGCAAAGGAGCCAACATATATAAAAATATAATGAGGATTCCATACATGGTAGTTTTTATTTATAGTATTACAACAACATTAATGTTGTTTATAGTATACATTAAAGATTGGATAATTTTTGTGATCTTTAAAAATCACATCACACAAAAGTTAACCAAATACACCCAAAATTATGTTTGTGCAAAACTATTTCATTTCATATTTTCACTTATTTATTTTTGAAAATTTTTAAAAGATTAATGTGTTTAGTAGTTTATAATATGGCATGCATTTTAAAATAATTATAAAATTTACTAATCACCTTATGGAATGTAATATTTCTTATTGCATATTTTTAGAACAATCATGATTCAGCATAATAATACTAAGATTATTATAAATTACTTATATAAAAGTATATATTTTGTAATCAAACTCTAACTGCCAGCCACTGGTACTATTTTTATTAATAATATATTTTCTGTTTATAAAAGTAATACATATGCACTGTATAAATTTGGTAAGTAGAAAAAAGTTTAAAAAAGAAAAGAAGTACCATAAATTAATGACAGACTGGGAAAAAACATTAGCAACTTGTGAATGTTGCTATCTTTAGTATAAAATTGCTCTTATAAATCAGTTTAAAAAGACAAATATCCCAATATAAAAGTGAGTAAAGGAAATTTATAAGCAATTCAAATTAAAACAAAATTTATATACCTTTTTAACTCCTGGGTTAGTAAAGACTACAAAAAGATAATGCAAAGTGTTGTTGAGGGTGTGGGGAAACCAGGACTCTTACACATTGGAGGGTACTTTGAAATATCAAAAAGCGCAACAATTTTCTTTCTAGAATAGCATTATAACAAAACACTACCACAAAGACACATATACAGTGACATGTATTGCAGTATGGTTTATAATAGTATTTCTAAAAATAACCTAAATACATAGCAATATTAGATTAACTAAATTATGATCTATTCATAGAACATAAGGTGTTAAACCTGAAGATTGCCAAGTATATACTTTTTAACAATACTATATAAGCATTTTTCAATGTCATTAACTATTCTATCTGTAGTATGCTTTCAGTTTTTCACTATTATAAATAAATATATGATGAACATCATTGCATGTCAACTTTGTATATATCTATGATTATTTTTAGGATAAATTCACAGAAGTGATTAGGTCAATGGATATAAATATTTTAAGGTTCTTGCTATAGATTAATTGGGTGGGTTTTGAGGAGGAGAGGAGCAATAATACAATTCTATCTTCAAAGTTTCTAGATATTTAAATTGGTGCAAGTCCCTCATCATCTACAACTTTATACTTTGGTTATTTTAATGTATTGAAAATTTTACTTTTAATTTGTATTAGCCTTTTTTCTACGACAAGTGAGAATACAATTTATCACTTAGAAATTGTTTTCTCTTGTTTTTTAAGAACTTTTTCATAATATCATTTTTATTCTTCCAGACGTGGGTCGGCAATAAGAGAAGAAAAATGAGCAGTAAAAATTCTGAATCAGGAACAGCAACAACAGGAACTGTTTCTGGTACCTCTTTGGCAGCTCCAGACATTACAGTTAGAAATGTGGTTAACATTGCTCGACCTTCAAGCCAACAGTCATCTTGGACATCTGCCAATAATGATGTAATTGTAACTGGTATATACAGTCCAGCCAGTTCATCAAGTAGGCAAGGAACAAGCAAATATACAAATACACAAATTACAGGAGCACATAAAATTCCTATTCAGAAATCGGCCAGTAAAAATGATACTGAGTTTCAGTTACACATTCCTGTTCAAAGACAAGTAGCACACTGTAAAAACGCCTCTCTGCTCTTAGGTGAAAAAACAATTATTTTGTCAAGACAGACAAGTGTGCTAAATGCTGGAAACTCAGTATACAGTCACACAAAGAAAAACTATGGAAGCTCTTCAGTGCAAGCCTCTGAGATGACAGTACCTCAAAAGTCATCTATGTGCCACCGACCTTGCAAAATTGAACCAGTTGGAATTCAAAAACCATATAAGCCTGAACACACGCGTCTAGCATCACATAACTTATATGGGCAAAAGCCACCTGTTAGAGATCCTTATTGTAGAACACAAAACTTGGAAATCCGTGAAGTATTTTCATTGGCAGTTAGTGATTACCCCCAAAGAATTCTGGAAGGAAATACCCCACAGAAGCCTAGTTCAGCAGAAGGAACTTGTTTTTCCATTGCAATGGAAACGGGAGATGCTGATGATGAGTATGCCAGAGAGGAAGAGTTGGCATTGATGGGCGCACAGATACCAACCTACTCAAGATTTTATGAAAGTTGCAGTTCCCTTCGAGCTGAAAACCAAAGTACAGCTTTGCCAGGACCAGGAAGAAATATGCCAAATTCACAAATGGTGAATATTAGAGATTTGTCAGATAATGTACTGTATCAAAACAGAGACTACCATTTGACACCAAGGACCTCATTACATACAGCATCTACTACAATGTACAGTAATACAAATCCATCACGGAGTAATTTTTCTTCACATTTTACATCATCAAACCAATTGAGGTTATCACAAAACCAAAACAACTACCAGGTAATGTGTAAGTTTATTTTATAAAGAAAATTTAAAACCATTGCTTGGTGTGAAAAACTGTGTTGTTATCAACTTAGACTTGAAACCTGGCTTACTTTCATATTTTGAAATCATTTGAGATATTTTTGCTTCAGAATTGTGGTTTGGGGTCAACTCTTGGAAGAATCTTGTGCTTTTCTTAGTCCTTTTTTAAAATGGTGAGTTTTTGTTCATGGAATATAATCATTTTTATAACATGGCAGCTTTGTCCTTGTATTTAAAATGATTTTGTTCAGGAAATAGTAGCTTTACAAGAAGCATGGGATTTCCCATCACTAAAATAAACTAAATTGGCTAGGTTCATCCCCTCGAACAAAGATGATTCCTATAATGATTTTTACTTGCAGTGTAGGTAGATGTCCCTAGATGAGTCGTGCTTTCCCTGGGTACAATCGTTTCTCTTGGTGATGATGGCTGAGAATTCAGAGCCTGTGGTAACTCAGTTAACTGCTTTTCATAACGGGAAATGCTTTATTTAAACATTAAGGGGAACATTAATAAAATAGTATATAAGGAAGAGACATATTCAGAGTAAAAGTTAAAGCAATTTTAGACCTGTGAAAAAAATATCTGTCATTTCTTAACTGTTTTACATACTCAGTTACTTAGATAAGTTTCTAAAATTCTCAACAGTAAGATATAAGCCTACTTTAGAACATCTTTTAAGGTTATAGAGCTTTCTGAAATATTGGCTTCAAAGAACTTGAACAGCAGGGCATTGATGTTCACCACTTTTCCGTGCTACTAGCTAGACTCTTTAATTGGTTCAACCACAGTATGTGAGTTTTATCTGGATTTAAGATGCTTCTAGTTTATTCTTAATCAATATAATGAATTAACTTATCTTACCTACCTCCCTATTTAACTCCCTGTTTAAAAATGAAAAGCATCATCATTAGTAGTCATTTCTTATGAAAGTCTACTCATTTTTCTGTGTTTGCTCTTTTCTAAAACATGTTTAAACTAACATTGGATCATACCATTAAGCTGTACACCTGAAACTAATATAATATTCAATGTCAGCTATAACTTAAAAAATAAATAATTTTTAAAAAATAGGTTCTCCCCAACACTCCTTTCCTGACAAAACTTTTAAATGGATTAAATTTGTTTTATATAAAAGAACTTTTTAAATGGAATAAAATGTAGCAGCATTTCTTTGAATAGTAATCTTTTTAAAGAAAGGCAGTAGATATAACCATTTAGAGAATGGGCTTAGAGCTTGACAGACCTGGGTGCAAAGCTAGTCTCTGCCTCCTTCCATTGTGTGATCTTGGGCAAGTGACATAACCTTTCTGTGTAACAGTTTCCTAATTTATATAATATGCACCTACTTTTCAGGAATGCTGTGACATGAAATGGCACAGTCTGTGCAAGTCTCCTTGTATATTCCCCATGCATAAACTTTTTTATATTTACTCATTTTCTTTCCTTCTAAAGAGAAATGAGGACTAACTAAATGCATAAACAGTTATTTCAGTTAGAGATAATTCAACATTATTACTCTATGAAACTCAATAGGTTTAAAAATGCTTTGGGAGAGCAATTCTAAGAAAAAACAAATTACTGCACTCCTAAAAATATTCAGCTTATTCATTTAACTTCAGAAGAACTGGACACAAAGAATTCTTTATCCATAGCCAAAGAAGACCCAATTAAAATTTGCAAACCTACTGATCCTACTTCTGCTTTGGTGACCTCCCATGTGTAACTCACTCATAAATAAGATGACACAAAAAAGGAACTATTGATTTTTGCATGATCTTTTGTTTGCCCTTTCTCCCAGTACACTCAAAATGGTATGTACTATTCCCAAAATAAGGCTCCTAGGATAGGTAAAGGTAGATTATGGAGACAGCTGGTTGTCAGGAGCTATAATCTTCAGCAGAGGAAAGCAGTCAGACCCAAATCTTGGTCCACCCTAGGGGTCAGCACAGATGCAGCTTGAGAATTATGTTTTAACTTGTGAATTTGGCTGGCACAGAAACACTTAATCTATGTTAGTTATAATCCAGTATTTTAATGAAGCTCTATTTACCATAGCTGTATCACTGTTACCTTGGGACTTAGAAAAATAGAACCTATGGCCACCTTGTCAGGATTCTAGCTATGAAACTATAAGCAATTAATTCTATTTAGTTTCTGACCCTGGGGCTATGTAACAGAGGTATCTACCTCTTTTCTCTATTACACCTGGTATCTTCAAGCTATTCCTGGAGGATAGTCTAGTTTCAAGCTATGTAGGTGAATGAGTCCAAATTGAGGAAATCCTAAAGGATGTTAACAAGTTGAAATCAGCTCTGTTTTGGAGCCAGTTGGAAATACCATATTAAGGGTTAAGTGGTAGTAAGGAAACTGTCAGGAGGTGACTATACCAGGATACCATAACCCAGTTCTACTGCAAAAACTCTGCAAGCTAACCTCACTCCTTTGGGGGAAGATTGTAACCACATTGGTCTCCAAAATAGCCATTCACTTTTCACATTCTCTCTATGTCAGTCCATCTATTTATCATAAAAGTGCTGTGATGATTAAAAATTAATAATTGATGATCATCTATATGAAGATATAGAAACATTTTGGAAGACAAATGCTATAAATACAGTATTTTTTGCAGTTATTATTGTGGCTTAATAATTAACTGCATTCCCATTTATCATGCGCTTCATAAGGATTTAGAAGTAAATAAAAGCTCTTTTGAGTTTTAAAATGTACTTTATAAGTACAATGTATCCCTATTTAGTGAAAGTGCTTTGGTGGTGTCCTCAAATTTTCTTTAGTATTTGTGGGTTTCAGTGCATTTTAAAAATAAACAAGAAAGTTTAATAGTTATAGAAACTTTGAACATCACAGCATTCTAAACCAATACAAATGATATATTTTTTATCTTTATTAAATTTATTGGGGTGACATTGGTTAGTAAAAATGACATAGGTTCCAGGTGTGCAGTTCTACAGTGCATCATCTATGTGCTGCATTATGTGCTCACCACCCAGAGTCAGTTCTCCTTCATCACCATATATTTGAATCTCCCTCCTTCTTCTCCCAACCTCCTCCCTCCTCTCCCCCCTCCGCTTGCCTTCAGGTAACTCTAGACTGTTGACTGTATCCATGAGATTTGTTTCTTTGTTGCTTTCAGTTTTATATTCTACATATGAGTGAATTCATAAGGTGCTTGGTTTTATTTAGTTCTTATTCTGGAGCTTTGTTCTGATCTTTTACTTGGGACATGTTTCTTTGTCTTCCTATTTTTGCTGCCTCCCTGTGTTTGTTTCTATGTATTACATAAGACCTCCTATTTCTCCTGGTCTTGGTAGAGTCACCTTATGTATTTGATGTGCTGTGGGACTCAGTGGCATAGTTTCCTGGTCACCTGAGCCCAGTGCTCCAGCTCTATCCCATGTGTGGGCTGCGCATGGCCCCCTGTTGTACTTGAACCTTGGTTGCTGTTTGCATATCAGTAGGAAGGATTGACCTTCTGTCTGATTGGTTATGAGGACTGGCTGTGACTACAATGGAGGAGCTGTGGTGCAAGAGCTGACCCTATAGAGCAGGGTTTGTGTTAGTAGGGCTCTGGTGCCTGCCCCATCTGCCATTTGTGTATGTCATTCATGGAGGCAGCCGAGTGATGCTCTGGCATGGTCTAAAGCGGCTCAATGAACACACTTGCCTCTGAGGAATCCTGGTATGAGATATAAAGAAATTCACAGGTGGTCACCACCTGTTCTGTGCTTAGAGGTGCCTGGAGAGACTAAGCTGCAAATCAAGTCCAGTTGCCACTAGTACCCAGCTCAGGGTTGCTTAGCAAGAGGTAAGGGGCATCACAAGGCCAGATGCTGCTTGTTTGGGTTTTGTGAACCTTTGAGAGATTTTAGGAAAGTCCACAGCATTTGCCAATGCAGGTTATTTGAATGGAAAAGCCATTGGAAGCAGCTTGGGTGAGTTCAAACCACAAGTTGGGTTGAGGCGGGTCTCAGGGAACCACCTGGGTAGAGCAAATGAGCAGTTTTGCCAGGTTGATGGAGACTCAGATACGGCAGCTGCCTGAGTTTGCATGCTGGGAGGGGAAAGGGCTCAACAAAGAAACAGTGGCTCCTGAGTCCAGGAAAGAGCTGCCCCTCCATCCCTCACCCTGAAACCAGAAAATTCACTTCCTCCCCATGTGTCCCTGATGCCTTTCCAGTTGCTGCCCCAGTGCTGGAGCTCAGAGTGAGTGAGTTCTTCAGCAAAAAAAAAAAAAAAAAAAAAAAAAAAAATGCCTAGGACTCCAGCCACCTTCCATTTCACCTATTCTCAATCTCCACTGGTTTTCACAGCCAAAAATTATGGGGACTTCTCTCTCTGGCACTGAATCCCTGGGTTGGGGACCCTGGTGTGGGGCTGGGACCCCTTGCTCCTCCAGGGAGGAACATCTGCAGCTGAGATACTCCTCCCAATTTTTAATGGTCACATGCAGGTGTGGGATCAGCCCATTTCACATTTCTGCCTCTCCTACCAGTCTCAAGGTGGCTTCTTCTGTGTGTCCGTAGTTGTAGTGCTTCTGTTCAGCTAGACTCCAGGTGGTTGTCAATGATGATTGTTCTGTAGTTGAGTTGTAATTTTTGTGTGATGTTGGGAGGAGGGCAGCACAGCATTTACCTACTCTACCATCTTGACTGGAAATTTGTTTCCATTTTTGTTTGTCTCAAGAAACTTCTTTATTTCCTTTTTAATTTTTCTCTTTCATATATTGGTTGTTCAGGAGAGTGTTAATTTCCATGTGAATTTTCCAGATTTTTTTTTGTTACTGATTTCTAGGTTTGTGCCATTGTTCTCAGAGAAGATACTTGGTATAAGTTTAATCTTTTTGAATTTGCTACAACTTGTTTAGTGTCCTAACATATGGTCTATCCTAGAGTGTGTTCCATGTGCACTTGAGAAAAATGTGTATTCTGCTGTTTGATATAATGTTCTGTATATGAAGGCTGTCTGGAAAGTAGCCAGCTATGTATAATAATATGAAAAAGGCGTTTATGGCTGGGTTTTTTCCAGACAGCCCTTGTATATCTATTATATCACTGAGTTTATACTGTCGTTTAAATTCACCATTTTCTTATTGAATTTTTTGTCTGGATGATCTATTCATTGCTGAGAGTGGGGTATTATAGTCCCCAATTATTATCACATTACTGTTCATTTATCCCTTTAGCTTTGTTAGTTTTTGCTTTATATATTTAGTTGCTCCAATATTGGGCCATACATATTTATAATTGTTATCTTCTTGGTATAGTGACCTTTGTGTAATAATTTTGTCTCTTTTTATCATTTTTAAATTAAAACCTATTTTGTCTAGCCCCGTTTTATTTTTAGTTACCATTTTTTGAAATGTCTTTTTACATACATTCATCTTCAATTTATGCATGTCTTTAAGACTAAAGTTAGTCTCCCATAGGTAGTGTATTGTTGAACCTGTTTTTTTCTTAACCCATTCAACCATTCTATGTCTTTTTATTGGAGAATTTAATCAATTTACATTTAAAATAGTTACTGATCATTAATGACTTACAATTGCCATTTTGTTGTTTTCTGTTTATTTTGTGATTTAATCTTTCTTATTTCTTTTTCTGCTCTTTTTTATTTTACTGTCACTCAAAGAACTCCCTGTAGCATTTCTTATAAGGTGGATCTGCTGCTAAAGAACTTGCTCAACTTTTGTTTTTTCAGGAATTTCTTTATTACTCTTCAATTTCTGAAGGATACCTTCTCCATATATAGACTTCTTGGTTGACAGTTATTTCTTTTTTCAATATTTTGAAAATGTCATCTCATTCTCTCCTAGCCTGAAAAGTTTCTGTTGAGAAATCTACCAATTGTCTTACAATGATTCCCTTGTACGTAACGTTTTTCTCTTGCTGATTATACAATTTTTCTTTGTCTTTGACTTTTGACAATTTATTTATAATGAGTTTAATAGCCCTATTCTAGTTCAACCTGTTTAGGTTTCTTTGTTGTCATGAATCTGGATCCCCATTACTTTTTTCAGGTTAGGCAAGTTTTCAACCATTATTGCTTTAAATATACTTTCTGTCTCTTTCTCTTCTCTTTCTGGAACTCTCATAATGTTAATATTGTTTAGTTTCTTGTGTCTTGGAATTCCAATAGATTTTCTTCACTCTTTTTAATTGTTTTTTGCTTGTTACTCCTCTGATTGGGCAATTTCCAATGTCCTATCTTCCAGGTGGCTAATTCTGTGTTCTGCGTGGTCAAATCTATCTTTGAAAGTCTATTGAATTCTTCAGTTTATTGTATCTTTAAACTCTAGGATGTCTGTGGGATTTTTTTTTTCTTTTTGGTATGTTGGTAGCTCCCTGACTGGGAATCGAACCCAGGCCGCAGCGCTGACAGCGCCAACGCCGAAGCCTTAAACCACTACACCATCAGGGTACTCCCGGGATTTTTTTTTTTTTATAGTTTCTATTTCTTTGTCAAAATTCTCACTTTCTTTTCTTTTCTTTTCTTTTCTTTCTTTCTTTTTTTTTTTTTAATGTGGGTGGTTCCCTGGCTGGGAATCTAACCCAGGCCGCAATGTTGACAGCGCTGAAGCCTGGCCACTACGCCACCAGGGAGAACTCCCATAAATTCTCACTTTCTTTATGCATTGTTTTTCTAATTTTGTTTACTTGTCTGTCTTTTTTTCTTGTAATTCACAAAACTTCCTTTAGAGGATTATTCTCTATTTTTTGTCTGATAGTTCATATATCTTCATTTCTTTAGGGTAAATTACTGGAGGTTTATTTCTTTCCTTTGGTAATGTCATATTTACCTGATTTTTCATGATCTTTGATTTCTTATGTTGGTATATGCACATTTGAGTAATGGCCTCTTCTTCCAGACTTTACAGGTTCACTTTGGCAAAGACGGGTCTTCACCAGTTAGCTCTGTTTGAGTTTCTGAGTGTGTCTTCTGGTAATGTCTTAGGGCAGGTGGGTCCTGTTATTATGGTCTATTCGTTAGCAAGTCTACTTCAAGTTCGGAGGGGGCATTTGGATAGCACTGCTGGCTTGGTTCCCTACCAAGCTTTTAATTTTTATGTATTTTAATTAATCAATTAATTAATTAATTAATTTTTACTTATGCTTTTGGTGTTATATATTTAAAAAATAATTGCCATCCAATGTCACGAAACTGTTCTTCTGTGTCTTCTAATAATTTTATAGTTTTAACTTTTATGTTTAGGCTTTTGTTCTATTTGAGCTATTTTGTACATGGTCTAAGGCAAGTATCTTTAGATCTAAAGTGAATTTGTTATAAACACAATATAGTTGAATCCTGTTTTTTTTTAATCCATTATGCCAATCTGTCTTTTAATTGGAAAATCCAATTACATTTAAAATAATTACTGATAGTGAAAGACTTACCAATTGCCGTTACATTATTTTCTTTATGCCTTATGCTCATTTCCAGCATTACTACCTTCCTTTCTGTTTAAATTTTAAATTGATACTAACTTACCTTCAACTGCATTAAAAAACCTTACTCCTTTACAGCTCTGCCCTCCCACTTTACTTTATTGATGTCACAAATCACATCTTTATATATTGTGTATCTATTCATATAAATTTTTAATTAATTTTGTGCCTCTGTCTTTAAATTTCTGTAGAAAATTGAGAAGTAGAGTTATAAGCCAAAAGGTACAATAATACTGGTTTTTACATTTCTCCATGTATTTACCTATACTGGCAAGTTAGAATTTCATATGCCTTTGATTTAATGTCTAGTGTCCTTTTGTTTCAACTTGAAAGACTTCCTTTGGTATTTCTTGCAGGGCAGATTTATGTTTATCTGGAAATGTCTTAAATCCTCCCATATTTTTGAATGGCAATTTTGCTGGATATACAATTCTCAGTTGATAATTTTTCAGTGCTTTAAATATATCATCCAACTCGCTTCTTACCTACAAGCTTCCTGCTAAGAAATCTTCTAATAATCTCATTAAGATTATTATTAGATCCCCTATATCTGAAGATTCCCTTTAGCTGCTTTCAAGATTTGATCCTTGTCTTTGTTTTCTAACAGTTTGATTATAATGTGTCTTCATGTGGGTATAGTTAGGTTTATCCTACCTGGAGATTTTTAAACTTCTTGGATTTGTATATCAATGACTTTCCTCTAATTTGTGAAGTTTCCAGCTATTATTTCTTCAAATAATCTTTCTTCCACTGTCTCTTTTTCTTTTCCTTCTAGGACTTTTATAATGTTATAATCATCTACTTGTTTACACCCCATGAGATTCTTTGGCATGCTCACTTTTTTTTTTCATTTTCCTTCTTGCTTCTCACACATAATAATATCAAATGACCTCTCTTTATGTTCACTGATTACTTTTTCTGTCTCTTCCTGTCTTCTGTTGAACCTCTGTAGTAAAGTATTCAATTCAGTTATTGTATTTTTCAGCTCTAAAATTTCTGTTTGATTCTTTATATACTTTCTCTTTGTTCATATTCTCATTTTGTTTATATATCCTCTCCTTGATTTCCCTTAGTTCTTTGTCCATATTTCCCTTTAACTTTTTTAATGTATTTAAGATATTTGTTTTAAAGTATTTAGTAAGTTTGATGTCTGTGTTTCTTCAGGGTCATTTTTATGGAGATTTATTTGTTTCTTTGAATGGGCAATGTTTTTTGGTTTTTTAATGTATATTGTGATTTTTTTTTAATTGGGCTTTTGAAAAGCAACTTTCTTTCAGTCTTTGCAGTCTGAGTCTGTGTAGTTGAAGACCTTCACTAATTTGCCTGATGTAAAGGCTTAAGGTTATTTTGAAGGCCTTTTCTGGGCTTGTGTCTCACCTGGTCTTATGTGCATGCTTTTTACTGATTCGCTGCATACATGACTGCTTTTGCTGGAGCCCATGGCTCCTCTATTATATTTAATAATCAGTAATCTTTATCTCCAGGTGTATGTGAGTCTATAGTCTTGCAGTTTTCTTGAGTTTTTTGAACCGCTTGCCCTAGCCTGAGATCTGAGCCATGACACTTTTGGCTATATGAGCTCCAGCTCCAAGTTAGGAGCTAAAGCGACATATCTCTCAGGCAGCCAGAAGCCAGGTTAGAAGTTGTAAATTCAGTCTCCTCTTTTCTCTCTGGTTCATATAAGGGGACCGGTTACTAGGATGACTCTTTCCCTGAACCATATTGTTCTGCACCAGGGAGGATGTATAACAAGGTCAAATATTAATAACAATGCTATGAAATTTTCTACCTTTTTGAATGTGGCTTTTTCTTTATTAGGCTTTTTCTTGGTTACTATAGATCTTTGCCTGAATTCTAGAGTTACCATAATGTTGTTCTTGTCCATCTCTAGTTGTTAATTTATTGACTTTCATGGAATGATGAGATTCTGGAGCTGCTTAGTTCTTCATCTTGTTGGCATCTCTCTGCTTTTTTTTTTTTTAATTATAGTGAATGTATCAGTCCATGTAGTGTTAGTGCAACAAATAGCCAGGGTGTTTGATTTCTTTTAAATGCTTATCTTCTGTTTCAATGAGGAGTCATATGCAAAGCAAAGACATGAAACTCTGATTAATATTAAGAACACTAATCTAGCCCACCAATGATTTTATCCTCATAAAAGGAATACAAATCTTTTGCTGTTGTTTAGGGAACTGGTCTGTCTGAATACACATGTAATAAAATGTTTCATTTCAGTTGTATAAGTATATTTAGAAATTGAAACTAACATTTGAAAATTTGTTTTCTAATGTTAGTAAAGAAATTTTAGATTTCTGCAAATGTCTGTCTTATTTTACGTGAGTAAAACTAAGATACTATTTCAAAAAATTAGAAAAATCTGTACTTGTAATTATATACTTCCCAGGGCCCTTGCATCAGAAGATAATAATTCCACCTATTAATGTATATTATTTTACTTATATCTTTCCATGTTTTTAATAGACAGCATCTCTAGAATGAGTGTAGTGAAATCAGGTTTGTTATGTTATATCTGGGTACTTTGTATAATTTAATTGAGACATCTTGGAATTCCAGTTTTCCTGATCTTAATCTTTGTGGTTTGTGAAATTTTAACTATTAAAATGATACAGAAAAAAATTCCACAAAATGACCCCAACTCCCTTTCTAGTTCTGGTTGAACTGTTTATTCCCAAATATTCCCTATCATTTTATTCTACTGTGCCCATGCCACTCTTTTTCCCTGGAATACTCTCTTTGCTATTTCTATCAAAATTCTGCTCATCTTTTAAGGTTCATCTTAGATTTGAATCTTCAGGTTGATGTGATTTTGCCATATCTTGAACTCCTATAGCACTTCATTTATTGTACCTCCCTTATGATACTTATCATAGTTTTCTTTGTATTAAAGCTATTCCTGTACCCAACTTATCTTTCCTTCTCAGCTCATAGTTTTTGCCCTCCAGGAAATTATGTTTTATCCATTTTTTTTTGTTTCCTGTAGCACCTAAAACAGAATAAATGCTTGATAAATATTTGAACATAGTTCAAATAAGTTAACTTGGAAAGTTACCTATACTTATTTCAATAATATTCAATTTGTCAAAAAGTTTTTGAAGTTCTTTACAATTGTCTTAAGGGCCTATGGGATTATTTTCAATACTTTCAGTGGTGACAAATCTTAGTCATTTAAGGGAAAATTTGATTTTGGAAAGTAGAATTCATTCTGAGCCACATTTAGTGAATAATATGGGTATTCAATCTGGACTGTTAATATTTTCAGTTAATAAAAAAGGAATATGAAATAATGAGACAGAATCTCTGTATGAGTCATGAACTGACAACTCCAAAAGAAAAGTTTCCAACATTTTTTTTACATCATTGTAATGGCTTTAAAACTTCCTAAGTTTTTACATTGAAACATAAAGTACTCATTTGGATATGTAAGTGCTTATGTATTTGTTAAATGATTCTTGTCTCCTTACAGATTCATTTTGCATTTTCCAAACCGAGGTGTTGAAAAATGTGTTTGAATTTAAATGTCATTTAAATGAGAATTATATTACCCTACTCATTTAAAGTACTGTATTTTATTGTTTCTGATGATGGAGAAACATTGTCATCACTACTGCACCAAACAAAATTCCCAAATTGAAGGGACATGTATTTATACAGTACTATGATTCAAAAAAGCTTAGAAATTTAACTACTATCCCTGGCTATTCTTGACCTTTACCAGAAACATAAGAAACTGAAGAATAGATTTGAAGTAAACAATAGAGTGGAAAGAGTTGGGAAGTATTGCCTCTTCTTCAATTTTTTGGAAGAGTCTGAGGAGATGTTAATTCTTCTTTGAATGCCTAGTAAAATTCATTGGTGAGACCGTCTCATCTAGGGCTTTTTGCTTTTGGAGATGTTTGGAATGATTGTTTCAATTGTTGGGGTTGTTTTGTTTTGTTTTGTGTTTACCATTGGTTGGTCTACTTAGATTGTCCAGTACTTTTTGGTTCACTCTAGGTAGGCTATATGTTTCTAGGAATTTGTCCATTTCTTGTAGGTTGTTAAATTTGGTGGCATAAAGCCCTTCAAAATATTTTCTTATAATCCTTTGTATTTCTGTGCTATCAGTGGTAATTTCTCCCTTTCCATCCCTAATTTTGGATACTTATGTCCTTTCTTTTCATCCTTTGCTTAGTCTACCCAGGGGTTTGTCAATTTTAATGATTTTTTCAAAGAACCAGCTCTTTGTTGCATTAAGTTTTCCTATTGTCTTTCTGTTCTCAATATCATTTAGCTCTGATCTAATTTTTATTATTTCTTTCCTTCTGCTGACTTTGGGTTTTTTCTGTTCTTTTTCTAGTTCTTTAATATGGGATGTTAGGATGTTTACTTATAATTTTTCTTGTTTCTTATCATAAGCCTATAATGATATAAATTTCCCTCTCATTACTGCTTTTACTGTGTCCCTATAATTTTGATACATTGTATTTTCATTGGCATTAGTTTCTATGTATTTTAATCTCTTCTTTTATTTATTTGATCCAGTCATTTTTTAATAACATGTTTAATCTCCATGTATATGTGTTTTTTTCTGCATTTTTGTGCAGTTCATCTCAAGTTCAAGGCTTTAAGGTCTGAGAATATGGTTTATGTGATACCAGTTTTCTTGAATTTGCTGAGGCTACTTTTGTGTCCCAGCATATGGTCTGTCCTTGAGAATATTCCATGTGCACTAGAATAGAATGTATATTATTTTGTTGTCAAATGAAGTGTCCTGTAAATGTTAATTATGTCCAATTACTATAATGTATCATTTAAAGCTGATATTTCCTTATTTATTTTCTGTTTGGATGATCTGTCTATGGCTGTTAAAGGGGTGGCTAGGTCCCCTACTTTAATTGTCACTTTTTCCTTTCAGATCTGTTAGTAGTTGCTTTGTATATTTTGGTGCTTCCTGATTGGGGGCATATATATTAATTAGTGTCCATTCTTATTGTTGTCATACTGTTCCTTTTCTCACTATGAAATGTCCATTTTTGTCTTTTGTTGCCTTTTTTATGCAGAAGTCTGTTTTGTCAGATATCAGTGTGGCAACTCCTGGTTTTCTCTGAATGCCATTTTTTTTGGTTGGTATATTGTTTCCCATCCTTTCACTCTGAGTCTGTGTTTGTCCTTATGGCTAAGGTGTGTCTCTTGGAGACAGCATATGGCTGGGTTTTGTTTTTTAATCCATTCTGCTACTCTATGTCTTTTTATTGGTGAGTTCAGTCCATTAACATTTAGAGTGATGATCGATATGTGAGGATTTCCTGTGGCCATTACATCCTCCCTTTTTTATTTCTTTTATGTTGTTTCAACTCTTCCTCATTTATTTTGTTTTTGTTTTTTTTTTGTTTTTTTGGTTTCAGGTCGATTAGCCTCCTGTAGTATTTCATAAAATGCTGGTCTCACACTGGAGAATTCCCTCAGCTTTTGTGTGTCTAAAAAAGTTTATACTTCCTTCATATCTGAAGGATAATTTTGCTGGATAATTTACTCTTGGCTGGAAGTTTCTCTCTTTTAACATTTTGAATATTTGATTCCACTCCCTGCTGGCTTGTAGAGTTTCTGCTGAGAAGTCTGATGACAGCCCGATGGGCTTTCCTTTAAAGGTTATAGTTTTTTTTCCCCTGGCTGTCTTGAGAATTGTCTGTGTTGTTTTCTTGTTTTGTTTTGTTTTGTTTTTTGACATCTTCAGTATAATGTGCCTTGGAGATGATCTGCTTGGTATAAGTAGCTAGGAGACCTATTTCCTTCTTGAATTTGGGGTTCCAGATCTTTCATTGGTTTGGAAAGTTCTCATTTACTATTTGTTTGAGTAATCTCTCTGTAGAGTTTTTTTCTGCACCTTTTTCTAAGCCTATTATTCTAATATTGCTTTTTTTCTAATGAAGTCAGATAGTTCTTAAAGAGTTTTTTCAGTCCTTTTGACTCTGAAGTCCCTGTCTTCTTTCTATATTGTGGCCATCTTTGATATCACGAATTCTTTCCTCCATCTGGTTGGCCCTGTTTCCTATGGTAGTTAATTTCTCAGTTCTTTTATTGCATTGCTTATCTCTAGAATTTCTATTTAATTCTTTTTTATTTTTTCAATTTCTTTGTTAAAATGTTTCTTTTGTTCACACATTTTTTTTCTGAAATCATTCATCTCAGCTAGTGTGCTCTGCCAATAATGTTTCAGTTTTCCAAGAGTTTTTAGAAATACAGCTTTGTATTCTGTGTTACTTACATCATATATGTCCAGATTTCTAATTTTCTTTTCTGGAAATTTTTAATTTTCTTTCTGAGTGGCTTTGTGTCCTAAAGTACTCATTGTATTTGTATTCTTTTCTGGGCATGAGGGCTTTTCCCATGGCAAATACATAGTGATCTTCCTTCCTTTCTTGCTTCCTTCTCTCCTCCCTCCCTCATTCCAATTCCCTCTCCCTTCTCTCCTCTCTCTCTCTCTCTCTCTCTCTCTCTCTCTCTCTCTCTCTCTCCCTCTCTTTCTTTCTTTCTTTTTCTTTTTTTTTCCTTTCTCTCTTCCCAGTTGGTATTTCTGTAGCAGCTTCCAGTATTTTTCTCTTGGTTACTGGAACTCCTTCTCTGGGACCTTTCCTGCAAGGTGGGCTTCCCATCTTTTGACCCAGTCACCTTGGTCTTGATGTGCCTCCTCTTTTGGAAAATGTGGTAGGTGATGATGTGCTATGCCTCTGAGATCAGTGCAGGGAAAAGCTGCTGTGCCTGTGTTTTGGAGTTTTCCTGAGCCATATGGCCTGTTTCCACAGGTATGGAGTTTGTTGCAAAGGGAGCAGGTTTGTTTGCCTTTTTTTCCAGCTGGCTGTAGAGCAGACATTAGGTGGAGTTAGAAGGGGTGAACTGTGGGAGAGAGTCAGGGGAAGAAACCAGGCTCAGTGTCCCTGGTTTCTGCCTAGGTTTGGGGGCAGTGTGATCTGTGACTGTTTGTTTCCTACAGTAGCTTCCGTGGTTGCTGACTCTGCTGCAACACTAGTCAGGGATGCCTAGGTGGGCCAGCACTGGACAGGCCGGGAGCAGGCTGCTATCACGTCAGTTGTGGGCCAAGTGTGCACCACTGGCTCAGCCTTTCTCCTTCCTCCTGAACTTACATTTCACCCAGGACCATGTTTTATTCTGGTCAGCATTTCCATGGCAACTGGCTCTCAGTTTCAAACTTGCCCAGAGCCAAGCTGCAGCTGGAGGCCCTTTTCTTACCCAGGGCGGGTCAGATGCTTTGTTCAACCTCTAACTGCCTGGGCATGGCACTTCAGTTGGGACCCTAGTGTAGTGCTGCTCATTGGAGTTTCAGTTCACCCATGGTCTCACAGGGTTTGAGCTGCTCTCACCTCTATTCCTGTCACCACTTGGCTTCTAGCCACTCAGGATCCTGTTGCCCTTCAGCCAGTGTTCCCCAGCTTCCTCCTCGTTCCTTTTGTCAGACCCAGTCGGGCCATGGGTGGCATTCTGCAGCCGTATCTCCACTCTGCTACCTCCCTCCCCTCTTATGTTCCCCCTCTTTTTCTGACCTGCAGGTATTTTTTTGCAGTGCATGTATCTCTCAGCTGAGACTGTGCCACTCAGGATTTTCTGTATTGGATCCCGGTGGTTCAATCGTATTTTCCAGGAGAGATTTTAAGGATCCTCTCTCTGGTTGCCATCTTAGGTCCCTTCCTATATTTTTAAAATGTATAATGTCTATGTTTAAAGAAATCGAATTAACCATATTTATTATATGTATTATTTATATTATTTCATATGTAAGTATTTAATACGTACTAGCTTGGGTTTTTGTTCTATTTTTTGCAATTTTTTTGGTTTAACATATTTTCCCTAGCAACTTTATATAGCCAGTTTAAAATTATCCTAATGGTTGGGAGTATGTGTACAGATAATCCAAAATAGTTGGATATCTCTATTTTTTCAAGACTATATGATGTGATTACTTTAAAAGATTTACCTCCTTTAATGAAATTAGCAATCAATTTATTTTACAAACATCATATCAAATATAAATTATTGGTGGAATGACAAGAAAGTATACATTTTGAAGAATTTCTAATACAAATTTTGTTATAAGTTTAGCATTTTAAAAAATAAATTATTCAAACCTTCTCATGACCCTCAGGCATTGTAGTTAATTGAAATTTTACTGTAATGGGACTTTAACTTGTGTAAAAGTATTTTTTTCATTTTTCTTTAAAAGTACTATTTGGAATTAATATCATTTTTAGCCTATTCCTTAGCATATTGGTACATTCTGGACTCAAATTAAAATGGCAGGCCTAGTTGACAGGTACAGTAATAATTTGCCTGAAGTTTTAATAATTGATAGTATTACTTTACTATATACATTGACTGATTATTACTCCTTGTTAGTAGGCATGATAGTAATTCATAAGCCCTTGATTAATATAATTTATCAAATACAATAAATGCTAGATTGAATGCCACATTCCCAGAAGTACCACTTAGCAAGGGTGATTTAACTTGTCAGTCTCTTGGGAGGTACAGTCCAGTCTAACCTCAGCCACAGGACCACATTGGTCTCTGTAAACACTACCCAGAATGCAACTGGAGTAGCACTTATCTCATTGTGTGTCAATGCTGATGTAATAAGGTATTACTATTTGCCTTAGTATTTTCTACTTAAAAAAGAAACATGAAGTTATGTAGGATGAATAAGTGTAAAGACTAATGTACAGCATGGTAACTATAGTTAATAATTTAATTATTGTAACTCACATATTCCACAGAGTATTTCATTTTTATTCTAAGAATTTTATTGCATAGATTTCCAAACCATTCTTCCAAACCCCAACAATACCCTAGGAATGTTTTTGAATTTTCAGGGGAACTTTGCACGACTTCTAAAATTTTCCCACCAAGGAAGTCCCTTTAAATCTGTTGCATTCAATAAGGCAACAAGATTGTATACATGGGGTATATGCTCTGAATGCAGACCTACCTTGAAGTCTTATATGAATTCTTTGGTATTGATTAGCATTCTAATTAGTGTTAATGCATACCTTACTAAGATTCCATTTGTTGTTTCCACAGATTTCAGGAAACCTTACTGTGCCTTGGATTACAGGGTGTTCTAGAAAAAGAGCAGTAAGTAATCTTCCATATAAACCAGCAAATAAGTTTCCCCCTGTGTTGTTAGTAGGAATGCCATTGAAAAAACTTTCATAATATTTGTAAAGTTGGCAAAACTTTATTAGAAATTTCAGTTGTTTAATACATCAAGAGTAAGCCACAATGTATATGCTTCATAACTAGCCTAAGTAAACATACTATTGAAATATACAGCCAGGTAGCCCATGTTCTTCAACAGCTATATATCATGTTTGTAAACTAAGCTCTTTAAACTAAATTTAAACTTCATCACAATTAAAATACAAACCAATATGCAGTAAGTAAGCAGTTTAAAATGTTTATAAAAAACATTATATATTAAACTCTCAGAGAACTTTTATATGACGTCCACTAAATTGAAGATACATATGCTTTATCAGATATACAGTTAATATGGAGTCAGGAAAAAAAGACAACACATTAATTTGCAATAGGGGAAAGACAAAGAACAAAAGACATTGTGCTTCTTTAAAGTATCTTTAAATAAACCTTAATAGTAACCTCATTTTTCAAAAATCATGATTCTTAATTTTTGGTTAACATCTGTTCTAAGCATATAATTTCTGACAAAAAAGAATTGATAAATGTAGTTGATTTCTTAGATTATAAAAAGTATCTGCATTATACAAAGACTTTTAAAAACACACATCCTTATATTATTAAAACATATTCAGGCATACTTTATTTCATTATACTGACATTACTATGCTTTATAGATATTGCAGTTTGGAACAAATTGATGGTTTGTGCAATCCTGCATTGAGCAAATCTATAGGCACCATGTTCCAATAGAATTTTCTCAGTTTATCTCTCATTGTCACATTTTTTTAATTCTCACAATATTTCAAACTTTCATCATATTTGTTATGGTGATCTGTGATCAGTGATCTTTGATGTTACTATTGTAATTGTTTTGGGTCTCCATGAATTATGCCGAATACAGCACCAACATAATCCATAAATGTTGTGTGGTTTCCCATGTCTCTACATCTCCTCAGGCCTCCCTATTCTTAAGACACAACAATACTGAAATTAGACCAGTGTCCTCTAAATGTTCACGTAAAAGAGTCACATGTCTCTCACTTTAAATTAAAAGCTGGAAATGATTAAGCTTAGTGAGGAAGGCATGTTGAAGCTAAGATAAACCAAAGGGTAGGCCTCTTGTGACAAACACATACGTTATAAAAGCAAAGGAAAGTTTTTGAAGGAAGGTAAAAGTGGTACTCCTGTGAACACAAAATGATAAGAAAGCAAGACAGCCTTATTGTTAATGTGAAGAAAGTGTTAGTGGTCTGGATAGAAAAGCAAACCAGCCACAAAATACCCCTAAGCCTGATGCGGAGCACAGCCCTGACACTCTTCAATTCTGTGAAGGCTGAGAAAGGTGAGAAAGCTGCAGAAGAAAAGTGCTGGTGGAACAGCAAGTTATCCAGAAGGTCTAGCTAAGATTCTTCATGAAGGTGACTTCATGAAACAACAGATTTCAGTGCAGGTGAAGCAGCCTCATGTTGAAAACAGGTGCCATCTAGGACTTTCATAGCCAGAGAGAGAAGTCAGTGCCTGGCTTCAAAGCTTCCAAGGACTGGCTGACTCTCTTGTTAGGGGCTCATGCAGCTAGTGACTGTAAGCTGAAGCCAGTCCTCATTTACCATTCCAAAAGTCCTAGCAAGGTCTACTCTGCTTGTGCTCTACAAGTGGAACAAAAAAAGCCTGCAATGACAGCATATCTCTTTACAGCATGGTGTACTGAGTATTTTAAGCCCATTGTTGAGACCTACTGCTCAGAAAAAAAAATTCTGTTATAGTAGCACAACTCATTGACAATGCACCTGGTCACCCAAGAACTCTGATGGAGATGCACAACAAAATGTTTTCATGCTTGTAAACATAACACCCATTCTCCATGGAGAAAGGAGTAAATTTGACTTTCAAGTCTTAGGAGGTCTGAAAATTAATTTCATGAACTCATCCTAGAAAAAGTGCTCCATCCCTCACTGCTGAATATCACTACAGTCACCTTCGAAGGACTCCCCTTGGGAAGCTGTGCACTGATGCCAGCGCCTAGTCCACCTTGCCAAAGTTATGACACCTTACCGAGTTGTTTGTACACTGCTGCCAACATAAGTGCATGGTGGCAAGTTCACGAACTTAATTGTCTGATTGTGGATATGATGACTCCAGAAGACACTTGTGGAACCAGAGGTGGTGACTCACTGAATTAGAATTACTTTAACCAGCTGCAACATGAAATCATTGGAGAAGGTGTGTACTGACTTGATCATACATGCAAAGGAGAAGAATCTCCAAGTGAAAGGACCAGTTTAGATGCCATCCAAGACTCTGAGAATCACTACAAGAAAAACGGCCTGTGGTGAAGGTTCTAAGACTTGGGATCAGTTTCAGATGAGGATCCACAAGCGACTCGTCGACATGCACCGACCTTCTGACACTGTTAAGCAGATTACTTCCTTCAGTATTGAGCCAGGATTCAGAGTTGAAGTCACCATTGCTATTGCTTAAATCAAACTTTTTAATAAATTGACTATCAGTTGTTTAAAACTTTCATTTTTAGGATTTGTTTACCACTTCTTGAGATAATTGGACACATCATAGGGATATTTACTAGAAAATATCAGATGTATTTTTATTTCTAGCTCTACCATGGGCTTTCTGTGCCATGTTGAATGAGTAATTTGACCACTGTTTTCTTGACTCCTTATCAGCAAAATGGAAATCATTATTCTATAGTGCTTCTAATTCGCTTCCTAAGGATGCCTCCAGGATTCATTGAATTGAAACAATATATAAAGTCCATAATTTGCTACATTAAAAAAAATCCTAAAAACAAAAAGGATAACTTTATTACAAAACTTCCTGAAGCCATAAATATGACTTTTTTAGGGCTACATTATCTTCTTACATTGCTCTTATTTACCCTTCTAATTAATTATAACATTAGTAGGCAACCTATATATATGTTAAATCTACATTAAGTTATCAAAAGGCAGTACAGTGATATGATCCTAAGCTGTTATTTTTTTAAATGTATGTACTATGAATATGAATTTATATATCATACAAAAAATGTTGAAAGAATATGCATTAGAATGTTAACAACTGTTATTTCCAAGACGGCAGGTGATTGAAATTCTCTTATTTTTAAAATTTATTTGTATTTTCTACAATGACATGAATTATTTCTGTTATTATAACCATTTAAAATCAATGTTGCTTAATTGGTATCACTTAAAATTTTTTATTCACTTTATTCTAGTACACTTTCATGTTATAGAAATAAATATCACAAAAAGCCCATTTTAAACTGGGGAAACAATGTAAGAAATGTGAAATTAATTTAGCTACTGTTATAATTTAGTACTGTAGCATATCTCATCATGATGATCTTCTCTATAATATTTCTTTTGATTATTCTAAATTTTTTTGGGGGGGTAGTTCCCTGGCTGGGAATCAAACCCAGGCCATGGCATTGAGAGCATCGAATGATTATTCTAATTTTTATGATGTGTTTTACAGCTACAAGATCGCACTCAATTCAGTGACCAAGACTTAGCCACCCTTAAGAAGTACTGGGACAATGGCATGACCAGTCTTGGCTCTGTGTGTAGAGAAAAGATCGAAGCAGTTGCAACTGAATTAAACGTCGACTGTGAAATCGTTCGGGTAAGACATTTTCAATAATTTTTATGGTCTGGTTGATGAGTGTCATAAATGAAAGTTTTAAAAATGATATGAGGTGCTATAAATAATACCATCAATAAAATGAAAAAGATAACCCACATAATGGGAGGAAATAAGTATGTTCAAATCATTATCTTATAAGGAACTTGTATCCACAGTATGTTAAGAATACTTACATCTCAATAATAAAAGGCAAATAATGAAATTTTTAAAGTGGGCAAAGAATTTGAATAGACATTTGTCCAAAGAAGATATAAAAATGGCCAAGAAACAAAGCAAAAGATGTTTAGTGTTACTTGTCATTATCAAAATCAAAACCACAATGAGATATCACTTACCACCTACTGTGAAGACTAGAATAAAAAAGACAGATAAGTCTTGGCTAGGATGTGGAGAAATTGGAACTATTATATACTTCTGGTGAAAATGTAAAGTGTTTTAGCCAGTTTAGAAAACAATCCTCAAAATTTTTAAGATAGAGTTATCATATGACTCAGCAATTCCACTTTTAGTATATACCCAAAAGAAATGAAATGTATGTGCACTCAAAAACTTATACATAGATGTTCATAACAGCCAAAAAGTGGAAAAAACAAATGTTCATCAAGTGAATGGGTAAATAAAATGTGACATATACATATAATGGAATATTATAGAGACATGCAAAAGAACAAAATACTGAAACATACCACAAAATAGATGAATCTTAAAACATTATGGTAAGTGAAAGAAGACAGTCACAAGACACCACATATTTTATGATCCCATTTATATCAAATATCCAGAATAGGAACATCTATAAAGACAGAAAATAGGTTCCCAGTTCCCAGAAGCTGGGTGTAGGGAGGAATGGGGAGTGACTGCTAATGGGGATAGGGTTTCTTTTTGGCATAACAGTGTTCTGGAATTATATAGAGGTGATCATTGCACAACTCCATGAATATATTAAAAACATTTTTACTGTATTCATTAAATAAATAAGTTGTATGGTATTTTAAATATATTTCAGTGATACTGCTTAAAAATTACATGAGGTGATCTGGAATATGTCACGAATTATTTAATGAGTGAGAGATTGAAAAATCGTATTTGTCAGTCATGGAAACAGTAGTTTACATCCATTTGAAAGATGTCCATATAAGATTTAGATAATGGCAATGATGTACTGTTAAGTATTTAATAATCAGCTCTTCAAGGAAGAACACTTGTCTCCCAGATCGTGCCTAATCTCATTTGTTATTTACTATGCATGCACTTCAAGTTCTTGCCCTCATACCCAGGGATAGGGAATCCCGGTGAATGAGGATGAAGGATTGGATGAGGGTACCAGTTTTACACATTAATTTCTGCCCAACTGCATCGGAGTGGCTGCTCTCAAAATACCGTACAACAAAGAAATGTGGAGGGAA